>VVHJ01033552.1:26226-48135 GCA_015107715.1 Tylochromis polylepis | reverse complement strand
CACACACACCCACGCACGCGCACACACACACACACACACACACACACACACACACACACACACACACACACACACACACACACACACACACACACACACACACACACTGATAGTTTCTCCTTTACTTAAACGTGAGCGCATTCACTTTGAACATCAGAAAGCGTGTTTTAACTTTGGCATTTAATAAAAAATACCTCTGAAGTTCCATTTTACTGAAATATACAGTATGGGCAAAAAAAAAATAGTAGTGTTAAAGACGACAGCCAGAGCATATACAAAAGAAGTGTTACAGCAGTGGTACAAGATACAAAAGCAGATACACAGACAAAAAGGATTCTTGCAGTGAGCACAAACATGAAAGGAGTACTGGGGAAAAAAACAACCCAAAAAACCCAACACGATTCCCAACCTGAAATACTTTTATTTTGTGACCTAGTGTACTTTAGGTAGAATACACCGATCTGAGCTTGTGTTTCATAGTTATGATTATGACAAAGAAGAGGGTGAGGTATCAGTGACTCTTAGCCTTTATGTCAGAAGGTTTTTAGCTAAAAGCATCAACATGGAAAACAACCCACACATCATACACGCACCCACTCTACATAGCCATATCCACGGGCTATTTACTGCAAAGATATTCATTCATTTATGCTCTTGCACCCAGCACAAACACACACAACACCACAACAGCTCAGTGGATGTGTGTAGCCATTCTCATCCCACTCCACTGCTCTCTGATTTCCCCAGATTGACAAAAAAGAAACACCAATAGAAACTGGCCAGCATGGTCAATAGCACTGACAGTGTAGCCCAAAGAAATCTGATCTCTTCCTCTGTATGAGTAAACCTTAAGCCCATTTTCTCTTTTTTTCTTGTCTTACCTCTGTTAAGGACTTATGATCCTAAAATGAGAGATTCTGAGATTGAAAATGTTTATGAGACAAAGGATAGAAATTACAGTTGTTTCTGGATTCCATTCAAGTTTTCTTTTAAATGCAATCAATTAAATTCATCGTTAAATGCCTTACTTGATTTGTTTTCTTTCTTCACAAGAAAGAGGACAATGTGCTAATGTACTGCTGAAGCTTTAAATCTGTGTAATTCTGACCCGTGATTGTGTTTCTGTATCTGCAATCAACACAAAACACAAGTCGGAAATTATATCACGTGACTTTTGAGGATATTTTGCATGTCGTATCAAATTAAATCCCATTTAAGCTCTATGAAGAGATCACCCTGTTCTGCCAACACAGACGTTATGTAGACGGCGGTGGCTTAGGAGGCAAATGCTTCTGAATCCCAAGATCAGGAGTTTGACTCACTGTCGCAGCCTCTGCAGGTATTGACTTTGAATTTTGAAATAAATCTGGCCCCAGTGGACATAATCATAATGATCTATCCTTAGCTAGTCCTACAACAGAGCCATGAGGATTAGTTACATCAAGCAAAGAAGACATGGAGAAGTGTGGCAAGTCTGACTGAAGACGGAACAAAGCAACGACCACTCCTAACAAGTTGAAAAACTATGCACATGGAGACATAGTGCTGTTTTTTATAAGGCAGAATATGGTCACACCCAATACTGATTTTTTTTCTACTTCTCACCAAAGTTTGAATTAATTGTTAAAACTTTAACAATTTCACTTTTCATCCTTGCACTTTTGCACAGTGCTGTACATACAGGGGGAAACTGTATACATATTTGTACACAGCTGAAATATTGCACTGGCCTTTAAAGACTAACAGAAAAAAGAAAATATTTAAATAAAAAAAAATACAATTATATAAAATACAATTCTATACATTTTAGTGTGCGTTATCCCAAAAATATCAAATATACACTAATAAAGGAAAGAGAAATAAAGCAAAGGCTTTAAAGGGCACATAGTTAAAAAGATAACACTAGATTTTAATTAAAGCATTTCAACTTCTTTGATCAATATTGTGGAATAAACCATACAATAAAAACACAGGGACACCCCAGAAAAAAAACATTGGAAAAAGGTGATTGATGAGCACGTCAGGGAAAAGATACAATTTTCCTCCCACTGAACATGCTTTGGAGTACAGGAAAATCAGCCTCTAAGAAATGCAAAGAGAATTACACAACTGTAATTCTGCCAACTAAAAGCTTTCCTCAAAAACACTTCTCTCTTTCTCTCTCACTTTTTTTACTTACAAAAGGACTTTTTCTCTATTAAAAAGGCTACAAATCAGCTTTGACTCAATCTTGTGAGGCAGTAAAACATATAAACGTAAATGTTGTGAATACTTTTTAAAGATACTGAATGACGCAAATGACATTAATTTTAAGATGTTTGCGTCATGAAATCCTACCGGCTAAAAGCACAATGTGTGGGTCATCAGTAGCTAGAATGCAATCAGCAATACAGGACTTGATTCACTGTTCACTGTTAACCACAGCAAGAAACAACTTACCTGCTGCCCTACATTATAGGTGCTGAAGAGGCTTCACACAGGTATATGTAATGTCTAAAGGCTTTTTCTTCCAATGAATTGAAGGTGCTGTAAGCCACAAGTAGCACATGAGCGTTAAAAAAAAAATACACAGCATAAAAATGATTAACACATCAACAAGTGGCATGATTGTGCATTATCTTTTTGTGAGGAGCAGGTGATTACATGCAGAATAAAGGGACCATTTGAAGATTTTCTTTTGATCAGCAGCCAGTTATAAAAGTAAAACAGCATGTGCATATGCCTGTGCTAAAAGAAAAATAGTCCAAAAGAAAAAGGGACGTTATATTTACACAGTTGCCAGAAGGAGCCTTCACTGTGACATGTGGCCATGAACCATTTCAAATTGGTTGGTGCTAGATTGGATCAGCAGGAGGGCTGCTTTGCTGTGATTGGTTATTCAGTTGTCTGCCGTATGTGACGACAGACTCTCCTGACCATCTGGTAGATAAAGGTGCATTAGAAGAAGAGAATTAAAAAGTACTGTCTGAAATGTTTTTTTATCACTGTGAGCTTCACTTTATGTGCAGACATTTTACAAAGAAAGGTAGATAATTTAGAACCAAAGCCACTGAGAAAACGTTTATAATTTTAAAGTTAAGAAGGCGGCATTGGCTACCTAGCTTACATTACTAAAATATCATTGCACATTATGGCTTGAATAAATATATCTGAGTAATGTTCTGTTGATTTTGTTACACCTTTCCTGTGGTATTGTGTAAAACTATCAAATGAGGGATATCAACTAGGAAATGGTTGAATGAACACTATACCAGATTGAAATCTACCCACCCTCAATATGAGGTCAAAGGAAAATGGCTCCTGTGCGCATCTACAATCATGTGAAAAGAACATTTTTATAGAGCAGAACATTTTGTGCAGTCCTGTGAAAAAGTAAGTGCACCTTTACTGCTTCTATAGGAATTAAGAGGGTAAGTAGCAGCCAGGTGCTGATGATCAAATGCACTTGATTAATTGATCATCAGCAGGTCTGAGAACCTCTGTAAAAGTAGAAGAGACTGATAAAGTTAGGTTATTGCTTGAACTAGTGGCTGCTAGTGGCTCTACACACTGCTGATTCTTGGTGTGCACAGAAAACTATGTAAACTTTAATTTTCACAGTAGTCAATTTGGCCTATTCTTTAGAATTTAATGGAAATAAAAATAGATTTTAATTTCAGATCATATTTAAAATTTCTCCTTTCATAGTAAAAAGGACAAAAAAGGCAATAACAATTTTTAGAAATTGCCTTCTAGCTTTCGGTAATCACATTATTGTCGTCAGTCTAAAAATAATGTGTACCATTTAGCTGCAGTCTAGAGGATGAATGACATGTTTCCTCAAAACAACGTGAAAACATTTGCAACAGGCTCCGAGGTACAGTATGTTTGTTGGGTGTAGAAAGAAATAGAAAGGAAATGCAAGTAAGCCTGGACGGATACAATACTCGAGTAAAATAACTGGGTATTAAATACAAAACCTTTTTGAACTGTTTTAAGATTTGTAGGTGCTTAACGTGGCCCAAATCATTGTAGCATTTTTAAAGGCAGTTCATAGTCTCTGAGTAGAGAGTGCATTGATCTGAGCAAATGAGTAGCAAATTAATTATAAGTAGGTGCAGGTAGTGTAACGTGCACCGGAGACAGCTTGTCACTTTCTCTGAGATATAAGTTAAAAGATCTAACAGATGCACTCTTCATCTCACAAGAATATCGGGGCACTTATCCCTCCCACCTCCTCCATCTCTCCTTCAGTGACCAATGCCGCCTTTTTTGCTTGGCTGGTCTGATCAATAATGTTTGCTGGTGCTAACAATAGGCTGCTAGGCTAGCTCGTGTTAAAAAACCACATAAATAATGAATGTTCTCAAAAAGAAGCCCCTACTTTAGCTAGTTATTAATGGCTTAGGAAGATAGTAGCCCTGCCTCACTGGCCCTGACACAGTTTACACACCTTAAATGTAAATTGAATGGCTGGTTTTATTTTGTTATCACTGTATTGATATAAAGCACACGTAGAAATTCTAGCTGAGCACATATGAAGTCACTGGATGAGGTCAGCAGGCTTGTTTCAGAGCTCTGATTTTTCCATCAGGGTGATTCTTCTGATGTCTTTGAAGTGCAACACAGGAAAGGAAGAGTTTAATCCAGGTTTAGTAATCCCCGTGAAGTCATGAATGACTCTTAAAGGAGACTGATAACCACAGCAGGCATCGTCATCATTTTAGATTTTCTAATGGTATAGAGTATGCTAACAACATCAGGCGGATAATTGATCACTGTAGAGCCCTTTATGTCTGCAGCGCTGACAGGGAAAAAAAAACAAATGACTGATTCTTGTGCACGTTTTAGACCTTCTGAGAATTATGAGAATCTACTTACTGTTTCCACTATTGATTTTCCCTCTGCTAGACTGGATGTGATGCTCCCACAAAAGCACATCCATCATCACATTCTCAAACTAACAAAACATCCTCTTAGGCAAGCATACTGGCATAAAGTAGTGACGACCAGAGGCACACTCTTTGGCACTCACACATACGTGTTGAAACCCATACACACCGAAGCAAACGGTGACACAATAGACGTGGTTGTACCCCTGCCTGCTGGCACACTGTGTAAATTTTACATGAGAGGTAAGCTAGTGTGTGGGATGTCACTATGCTTGCTGTGTGCCAGAACAAGGAGGCTGTGTGAATTCACTGAACCTGAAATAAAATGGCATGTTCTTTTTTTAACCATCCATTTTCTTTGCATTTTCCATTCAACCAGAATGTCACACAGCTACCATATAAACCAATCAGAGCTGTACTCTAATAATCTAGGGAAAAAGGTTCAGGATTTACACAGAGATGATGATTTTTAACAAGCATACCAGCAGAGAAAGATTAGTATTCACTCCTGAAATACTGTCTCGGGCATTTATCAGGCAATATTCTCTCACAAAATAATTAGTGACAAAAAGTCTGCTGTTACATTAACATCAGTGGCAGAGATGACTACACATATGTAAAACTAAAGTAACACTGAGCTGAGTTGTTTCAGCACAACGTTTGATTTGAGCCATGAGCCTGTTTTTACAATTTAAACCGCCTTGATTCACATTACTTCTATTTCTTTTCTTCTTCGGTTTTCAGATCACAAACTAAGTTTACAAATTGTTGCAAATTAGCTTATCATCTAAATCAGTTGGCAGTGATTCACGCTGCAAAGAGCTGGATGTCAGTCAGAGATTAGATCACTGATTAAATGCACATTGCAGCACAGATGAGTCAATGATCTATGACACAGTTTCAAGACTGTACATAATAGCGATGCCACATTGACAACACATGGTGTCTCTTAGGTAAGATTAGTTAAAAAGATATTTTTAGCATAATGGCTAAGTTAGATACACTCAAATATACAGTTTAGAGCTCTGGCAGATGTTGGATTTAGATGTCACAGAGCTGTTTTTGGATATCTCTCAACATAACACAGTTGTATCTAATACAAAGCAACAATGGTTTGACAGAATAGTCAGTACTACTGTCAGCGGTTGCTATAAGGCACACATACAGTAAGACCTACAAAATGATATTTTCTGCTTTACTGGCTTAGCCCAAACACCGTAAGCTTTGTTGCTTCGTGATTTTTGTGGAAATTTCCAAGCTTGATTATCTAGAGCAGGGGTGTTGAACATAATGCCCATGGGCCAGAATCGGCCCAATCAGACTTTGGAAAAAGTGAAGGAGGGCATACATCTTTTACTTTTAACTGTATTTTCGTAAGACCTCCCCCACTGGCCATTCATACTACAGCAAAGTAATAGAGATAAACAGTGAAATTTTTTTTCACCATCTACTATAGAAATACTTATTTTTTGTATGGGTCTTTGGTTTAAAAAAAAAAAAGACCTTTCTGTTTTATGATTACATGATTACAGTGCGGGCAATGAGATACCAGAAAATACTCAGTAATTTTATATATTAATTCTCACAATTTAAGTCCAAAGAGTCGTGCTGACAGATTTTTCATTTACTTGAGCAGGATTTCTTCATCTTGTGTAAAAATTGAGACGTACTGTTGAAATTGCTCTTCTTTATCTTAAAATAAGATATCTCAGAGATTCATTCAGGATGTAGTTAAACTTCCTTACACTGAAAGGAGGGGCAGCTTCACTGGTCCGGCCCAAGATGTAAAATGATTTTGAAAGCTATGACTTGGAGAATGGCACAGTTACAAAACAAAAAGTGCAAATTTCAAAATTAATACCTATCAACATATATAAATATCAACCTACCCTGAAAGTTGCAAAAAAGTAATTTACTCATTAATACAGTATGTCTAACTTTGGAGAAAAAAACCCCTCCCTTACAGACTAACAGTTGTAGTCTTTTGTCAACACAGGCATTAATCATTAATTCCACCACAGCCCACTGTTTAAATTAGCATGCACTCTGTACAGCCCTTTTAATTTGTGCCCTGTCAAGAGACACTAGCCACACTATTCTTTTTGAATTAACAGACAATGATAGGGAGATGTTGCAGACAACCTAATGGTCAACAATAGGATTAAAATGACCCAAAGATTTGAACATTTTTTGCAGAGAAAAATAGAACAAAAAGCAAAGGTTTGCACAACTCTTTAAGCGCTGAATTAAAATAGATTTGTTACAACTTCAACAAAAAACTCAGTCATCGTCTTAGCTAACAACAAACCTTTCTACAGGGCAAGGCACTAAAACTCGATGACTAATGACTGAGGGGGAAACAAATGACAGCCAGTGTTTTGGAACTGATGTCAGGGCCTGAATTTGGTATACAAACAACATGGTTTTGATGGCACAGGCTGCTGCTGATGGTGTAATGGTGCGGGGAATGCATACAAAAAGGCGATTCAAGAACAACTGCCAGCGATTTGATAGTCCCACTTTCACATCATTGCTGACCAGGTACATGAGCATGAGAGTTCCAGGAACATGACATCAGCTTAACTTCTTTCCAGTAGGATACACAACCCCCATATCTAAGCCTAATGGGGCAGCACTGTTGGGATGAGGTGGCATGGGATATTCACAGCGTGAAAGTTCTTTTAAAAAAAATCTGCACAAATGTTGTAGGACTGCTGAATGTGGATCCATGCAAAATGCGAGATGTTCCGGTGCCCAGCAGCATCCAAATGAAGTTATAGGGACCATCTCCATACATATGGAATACTTTACTTCTATTAGTTATAACCATGCTCTCGTTTTAGTTCGGATGCTTGTTGAGATTCTCATGATGTCTGCAAAACGCTTTTTTTTTTTTTTCTCAACCGAGCCTTTGTCAATGCATCATTGTCCTCTTAAATATCCCATCCTGTCAAAAAAAATATTATGGACTGAGAGATGAAATAAGCACTATATTGCATGGGAAAGCCCCTGTATCTTCAATAAATGCCGGTGTGCCTCATAATACATGCATAGAATGTTCCTAGGTTGCATGTACATAACTCAAATGCTCCAACAAATAGGCATTTACAGGCATGCAGAGATGTGCACACGCTATGGCAGCAGCATAATCTGCTCTAGAGGGGCAGCTGTGGGTAGAGGCATTTGTTTTGGGGATGATTTGTTTGTTTGGGCCCTGGCACCCAGATGAGCAGTAATCAGAGGAGTTAGCAAACAGGATTGTGTTAGCCATGACGCCGAGAATCCTCCCCACAAGGCCCAGACCCAAGCAGCTCAGTGCTCTGGCTCTAGAATCAGGACAGACTGACACAAATATGCATTGTTTGAGTTTGGTGTCTATGATGTCACATTATTTTAACCATTTCAGCTGTCCATCTGTTTATATTTGCTGGTGTTCAAATTAATGTCATTTTCCTGCACGTTGAACTCTTTGTTTTTTGTCCTGTTTCCTGTTTCACGCCTCCATGATTTAAAAAAAATAAAATTAAAAAAAATCCTTTGTCCTTTATCCCAGGTTTGGTCGTGAGGGAAGCCAGCATAGAGATCACTCGGCAGCAAGTAGAGGAATTGTTTGGGCCAGAGGACTTCTGGTGTCAGTGTGTGGCCTGGAGTTCCGCTGGGACCACCAAGAGCCGCAAAGCTCATGTCCGCATCGCCTGTGAGTATACTCCCCCTCCTTTCATCCCTCTCTTCAGGCCATTATTCACTTATCTTCTCTCTCATCTTTGTATTTCACTCCAAACAAAACCTCTCGGTGGCCAAGAAAACACATCTCAGCGATGGACTTGTGTATCTTCACAGATTCTGGAGATAGTAGCAGTGAAAAGGAGGTTTTGCTAACATGGGATTCAAGTGTCCCTTTGAACTTGAGCTGGTAAAAAGCCAGTACAATCAGAATTGGTTTTGTTGCGGGCAGCACAGACCTGAAGAAGAAGCACAGAGGGGGGAAAAAAAGAGCTGAAGTGGCGTCTGTGCACTAGGAGAGCTGTGGTGCATGTTTATGACTTCATTTCTGTATGGTCCTCCTTTGTTCTCGGTTTGTCGTCCTGCTGAAAAAGCGCCACGCAATTGTCTCCAAATAATGAGAAACATTCTGTACTGGCTCTAAAGTTTGGGCTCATTTTTTTTTTAACAGTTTCCCCAAAGCATGTGCCAAAGACAACCAGAAAAAAAGAGTAATGAAACCCCAGAAGACATGATGCAGAAAGCAAGAGCTGCTTAAGTCTGACTGTGACATCAAGGCAACATTTTTGCAACACAGCTATTACGTGACACAACTACTTACACGTTTTTGTCAAAATTCTACCTGAAGGGAATCCTATTATGGTATCAGCTAGATCATTGCACTTCCACCTCCTGTCAAGTCATTTCAAGGCACCGTGACTGACACGTCTTTCCCATCTTTACTGTTTCTCTTTAGACTTGTGGCAAACTGGAAAAAGAAACCCTGCAATACACACTTGGAGGGTGTATTGTAGTTTATGTCAAATATATTGTCAACACTGTTGGATAGGGATATGACTTGAGCTGAATGTTTGGTGGGGAACTGTCAGAATGATTTCATCTTTGTGATACAGTGCATCAGAAAGCACCTCACAAAGTCAATATCCAGGATTTCACCTGAACCGCTCAATTAAAAGCAACTTAGCAATGATGCATCTGTCTCTTCCAGTTTTTATTTGATGCCTCTCTTCTGGATCTCCACTTCTTTGTATTACTAACTCCATCTTGCTGTTTGTTCCATATTCTGCACAGTTTGTCTCTGAATTTAGTGCATTCCCCTTTATTTCCAACACCAGTATCTCTTCTTATTACTGCTTCTATTATACTAGCCTGGTGAATCCGAATCACGCCTCTCAGTCTCCCACCGAGCCCACTCCCGCTGCTCCACCTCCTATAATCACCCGTGATGAGCAGCCTGCCAGCACTAACCTATCCCTCAAATCACAATGGACCCCTCTTCCCCTCCCATTAGCTTCTGCTGAATGGATTAGCTCCTCTACTGGGCTTTCTCTCCAGGCAGGCTTCTTGTCAGAGCCAGACTCTATCCCGTTAGGCTAATGGAAACTGGGGTTGTTTTCCTCTCCTCTCCCATCATCTAAACATATACAGTTTAATCAGACGGTGAGTCACATCTAGCGCAGATGAGTTAAGAGGCTGCCGTGTTGAAGAAGGAGCTTTCAGACTTGCTGGAAGTCTGGCTGAAATTATTGTGAGAGCCTGTCAGAGGAAGAGAGAACGTGTGCATTTCGTGTGTGTCCTTTCCTTCATGTGACCTCCACAGAGCCGTTTTAATTGGCCTCTATTTTTGGGGTGCAGTGATTGCTTGCCACCGAGGGGTAATAAAAGTATTTTCACAGAAGCAAATTAAATAAATTAATCAAATCAGCAGAAATGACTTTCAGGACTGGCGGAGGGGAATCATACACCGAGAGAGCTGGAAATTGATTTTCTTGTCTGTTTGTGGACTTCTGATTTTGTAGCAGGTAAAACCTAAGCAGCATTGCATGTGACTTTCCTCAGGATTAAAACTCTCAGAGTAGGCCTCCTGATATCGGATTGCACCAGTAGCTAATGATTTACTAAGCAAGAAAAGTAATAATTTCTGAAGTGTGCAGTGCTGGTGTAATTTCGCCTGACAAGTAGCCACTTAAGGTAATGGTTGTCACATGTGTATCTTTCTGTGGGCCTGTGAGGCTGGAAGTGTTTGCTTGCTGAGGGGAGAATGGTATGTCTCCCGCAGGAATGTCGACTCAGCTGCTCCCACACCCTCTATGCCGCAGTACCGCTCAGGGTTACGAGAAGTGAGGAAAGGAGAGACTCCAGCGGGGAGGTGTAATTTAAACCGACATCCAATAAAAATCTATATTGCAAAATAATCGCTCGCATGCTACTTACTGTTTCATCACAGGTACATTTTGATGAGAGAACTACAAAAGCACCAGGTGTTCAATTTTTAGTTGAATAAGAAGGATGAGGACTAAAAGTGTGCTCTGAAAAGTAATGCATAATTTAACTAAGAAGAAACTATGAAATTAAAGGAAGAAAAAGAATTGGGTTTTGTTCCAATACAAAAAGAGAATAAAATATGTAAAATGAACCCACCGGCCACTTCATTAGGAACAGTCTGCTAATACTGGGTTGGACCCTTTTTTGGCTTCAGAACTGCCTCAGTTCTTCATGGCACAAATCCAACAAGGTGCTGGAAACATTTCTCAGAGATTTTGGTCCATATTGACACGCTAGCATCACACATTTGTAGCAGATTTATCGCCTGCATATACATGATGTGAGCTGAGAAGTCGTGACCATGGGAGTTATTTGAATACAGTGAATTTACTGTCATATTCATGAAACCAGTTGGAGATGATTTGAGTTTTGTTTATGCAAAATTCGGATCCTACCATCTGAATGTCACAGCAGAAATCGAGACTTGTCAGACCAGGCAACATTTTTCCAATCTTCTGAGCCCATGCAAGCTTTAGCCGCAGTTTCCTATTCTTAGCTGACAGGAGTGGCACCTTGTGTGGCTGCTTTAGCCCATCTGCTTCAAGGTTTGACATGTCGAACGGTTATTTGAGTTACTTTTGCATTCCTATCAGCATGAAGCAGTCTAGCCATTCTCCTCTGACACCTGGCATCAGCAAGACTGGTATTTCAGAAACTGTTGCTCAATAGATATTTTCTCTTTTTTGGATATTTTCACTTTATTCGGGATCAGGGGTGGGGGTGTGAAAACACCTCAGACAAGTTGGCAGTCTAATGCCGAGCTTAGACAGAA
The DNA here is from genome assembly GCA_015107715.1 of Tylochromis polylepis. Taxonomy (NCBI): domain Eukaryota; kingdom Metazoa; phylum Chordata; class Actinopteri; order Cichliformes; family Cichlidae; genus Tylochromis; species Tylochromis polylepis. The sequence goes on along the minus strand of VVHJ01033552.1, from coordinate 36,444 downwards.
ACCATTCACGCTCACATTCACACCTATGGCCAATGTAGAGTCGCCAGTTAACCTAATCCATGCATGTTTTTGGACTGTGGGGGGGAAGTCAGAGTACCTGGAGAGATCATTTAATTTGTTAGATTTGACTGTAGTGCAAATTTTATAAATCATAAAGTTATCACTGTGTACAACAGGCGATAGTTTTTCTTCAGCTTTCATTGCATGACTTCTAATTATTTTATCTTTGAGGTAGCATCCATCTCTATAGAATAGTTCTGATGTCCTGTATGCTACTTAAACTCCTTTCCTTTCCTCCTCCCCACTTTATCTTAAGGAAACCAAACAGCTTGTGTGTCCTTGGATTGAATTTGAAAAACCTCTGTCAAAGAATATACCCCTGCAGTCATTCTTTCTTTTAATTTCATACCAGACTTTTACGGAAATTACTTTCAATTCAGCAGTCACCCTTTCAGCCATTACAATACATTGAAATGTGCTGAATTATAACATATTCCCCTGAAGACACGCGTACTCTCGGGTTGAACTGGAACAAGGATATCTCATGAATTTGTTATTTTAAGGATCATTTTTCCAAATAAAAAATGAACCGTAAAATGACTATAGGTATTCTGTAGTGTTTCCAGGTGCTGCACCATCATGTATTCTGTAATAGGAACATGATCTGTCTTCTTCCCTTCGGGGGATGCAGACCAGGTCATTCTAAACAGTGAAACGTGTCTATTTTAAAATAATGTCTCTCACCCTAATAGCTATTGAACAAAATGAAAGCAAATGAAGAAACGAAAAAAAAAAAATCTGTTGTGATCAGTCTTTGGAAGATCTCTTGTTTTATTACAAGTGGTAATGCTCTTTTCATTCTATATCCATTCATACACCATCTCCCCTGACAATGAAAAGCATTTCTTTACTATGATAGATAAGGAAAGTGTATCCTGTTACACACTGTGCCTAAGAGTCTTTAGAGATTTACACGCAGTTTGCTTTGACTTTTCAAGTGCAAATCCTGCCATACAGTCTGTGTCACTTCAGACAGTATGCCCACATCTAAAGTCCATGTGCTATTTTAGGACTATAAAATATAATAAATCTGTGCCTTATGTTGGTACACAATGTCAGTAGCTGTATATTACTGTGTTAACAGTGTTCTCTGAAGAAGAACAGCTATATCCTTTCAAAAGATTGAGTCCCCAAATGAAGGTCACTGCAGGATTTGTTTTCATGGACACACAGTTAGGTGTGGGTAGAAGAAGAAACTACTATATCTGTTTGCTGCGGACTTTGCATGTGGTCCCCTCTACCTTTTTGGGTTCCTCCAGGTACTTCAGCTTCTACAGTCCAAGGGACGTGCAGGTTAGGTTAACTGGACTTTCTAAATTGGCCATAAGGGTGGATGTCATCATGTAAGTCTCGGTGTCTGTTTGTTAGCTGTGTGACTGACAGGTAATCTCTTCTGTCTCTGCCCCTCCTCTCTGTCCCAGTGTCAGTTTGGACAGGCTGCAACCTCACCATGACTCTCATTGTTTAAGCATTTAAAAAATAGGTCAAGGGATGGGTGAACCTTTTTTTTTTTTTAAGGTTAATTAAGACCCCATGTTGGTTCATCAAAGATAGGATCTTCAGGTCAGCCGTCATTCTATAGGTTGTATTGTGTTGCTCAGTGGTGCCAACATTGGAAATTAGTGTAATGCAAAATACAGTTTTATAACTGGGTTTTTTGTTTTTTGAAGAGCAATGTAAAAATAATGAAATGTAGCATGTGGTTGTTTTTCTAGAGAATCCACTAGTGGTTTTTCTTTTTCTTTTTTTTAACTTTTTAAAAAAAAATTGTCTATTATGTGGTAAATTCTGCATTTTACATTGTATCGGGTGCATTCTTAAAATGTTGTGAGTTTTAATGGGTGCAATCATGTCCAAGTCTTTCCTCTGAGCGTCTCATCTCAGTTGGACTTCCTGGTAAAATAAAATAAAGAAGAAAAAATATTTTTTTTATTATTTTGATGAAAAATTAACATAATTACATTACAAAATGCATTTTTAGTAGAATAACCAGTGACATCTGTTAGATTATAAAGCTTACTTTCTCGACATTGGTAGGTTGTCATATTTCTGATTGACTGACAGATGTATAAATATCTACACAACTACTCGAGGCCACCTTTGTGGTACTTCTTGCTGCAGTTTGCTGTGATGACACTACACACACACATACACACACAAAGAAAGAAACAGCTGGTGATAGAGCGTTTTGGTTTGTTTTACCCTTCAGTCATTCTTAACTGTGCATGTTTCCCCATCCACATACAGTATAGGTGCCACATATTGCACATTTGTCTCCTCAGGAAAGGGAACAAAGTTATGTAGAATTGTTGTCTGGAATAAAATATGTTTTTGTGCTTTGCTGAATGAAGTTATTCACCCCCAAACCGAATGTGTCAATAAAAGTGTGTATGACGAGAATTTTGCGATGCTTGTGGAAATGGTATCACTGGGGTTTGGAGGATTGATTGTAGACATGATGCTTCAGTGCCTCTAACGTTGCTAAGTACTACTAGTACCTCCTCCCCGCTCCTCGCCAGTTGATGCCCACTGCTACTGTCTCAGTCTGTGCAGCATGATATATGTCTAATGGGCTTCAGGTTCCAGTGTAGCATGACACCTTCAGTAATCCTAGCCTGTCAGCTCCACTATACCTTCCCTGCACTAATCCATAAGGGCTCTCACGCCAAGAAAATGTTGGTTTTTCGTTGGAGCGCAAGTGAGCCCCTTCTCCCTATTTTCCATCCATCTATTTCAAGCTGTGTGTGTGTGTGTGTGTGTGTTCGCGCGCTGAAGATGAGCTTGGAGACAGACCATAATACTCACCTATAGACTGTTTTATATATACTGCTTTTGCACAGAGGCAGGTCTTATTGATAAGTTAACCTTTCTTTTCTTTTGATTTTTTTTCTTTTTTAATTGTTACTGACAGTAACACTGCTTGGCTTTGCATTTAATCTTAAACATATCTCAGGATATACTGTCATATCTATCTGCCAGTATGATGCGCTTTTGTTTAGCACTAATACACGATGCCTTTTATCTGTTTTCTCAGACTTGAGAAAGACGTTTGACCAGGAACCTCTTGGAAAAGAAGTGTCACTTGAACAGGAAGTGTTACTTCAATGTCGCCCACCCGAAGGCATCCCAGCTGCTGAGGTAAGGTCCTGAAAGGTGTTTCATCAAGCCAGTGCACGTTTGTTGTTAGGATAATTGGTTTGAACAGTTAAGTACTTTTCAGGGAAATGCAGGCAGTTGTTGACTAAAAAAACAGCCAAAATGCTCTCACCTCAAATCCACCCAACTGACTCCCAAAGAGGTAATTTTCACTGACTTTTGGGATGGGTTTTTGGAGATATGCCATCATTATTCTTGGCATTATTTTGTTAAAATGTTAAAATATCACCTACAATATTGTACTACATAGTGAGCTCATGCATTTTTTAGCATATATTATAATTTCGGTAGTGCCAGTCATTGGTTCTGTTCTTCTGTTCTCTAAATAATTCAGGTAGAAACTGTGTGTTGATTACAGAATTTGCCTCAGTTTTAAACTTGCCTATTTCAGAGGTTTCAAATAAAATAACACTGAATAAATCTGACATGCCACACTGCACAGATAAGGACATTTTTCACCACTGCCCAGGTTATTAAAGTTCTTTGGGTATTTCCTGAACATCGGCCTGTCACTGCAATTTGGAGGAGAGAAAATTGTAATTATCTGCCGAGGGATAAAAAAATAATAAATTCAGTCGTGTGACTTTGCTACCTTAGCTTGGCCAGTATCTCCTCCCTGCTCTACAGTAGAACCCTATTAGGACTGTATTTGAAAAGGCTCAGTTGAGATTGCAGGACCATAGATACAGGATGAAAGTGTGGTTTGATGGTTTGGTCGGGAGGTTGTTTTTTTTTTTCCAGTTGTGAGTTGTAGGGACTGAACTCTGTAAAAGCTTATGAATGACCTGGAAAAGCAGAGTTAAGTGAGTGGAACTGCACAGCATTTATCCCTGCTGAAAGTGCTGACAGGCTCAATGGACGAAGGTTTAGGAGTGGCACTCCGCAGACTCTCCTCATACAATCCAGGCTTTAGTCTGATAGTTTTCCTGTAACAGCTGTATAGTAATGGTGATTTCTACAGCCTGTCTGAGATCGCGGTAAGCCCTGGATTAGCTCAGTGTAGCGATCAAAGACCTTGCTTGATTACAATCATACCACATCCTTCTGAATTGCTGCGGCAATCCAGATGTACAGTGAAGAGTAAACAGGAGATTCTGTTCGCCTTGAGTAAAGGAGCCGCTGTTGTTTTAGTGTAGATACCCAAGGTGGTCATCAATTGAGAAAACAGAGTACTCATACGATGTTTAGCTATTGTAGTAATTGACCTCTTTTAAAAACATTGTAGTCTTTTCAGATTTCCCTTCACTTGTATTCAGACTAAAGTCAGTAATTGCTTTCTATTTACTTTTCTCTCCTTGATCTACCTGACTTTTCAGTGTGTGTACAGAGGCACACTTCCAGCTCCTTTAACTAGTCCCTCTTACCTCATAGCTGCTAAAAAAGACAACAGTCCCATTTCACAAGATAGTCCTCCCCCTTCTTCTGAACTCAAACTCAGCTGGCTCGGAGGGAAAAAGGACAAAACCGAATGCTGCTTTTTCATCTGTGTTTGTCAGGCCTCTTCTCACATAAGCTCGCCAGAGAAAAAACCTTGGAAAAAGCAGATGGGCTAAGTCTGTGGTTACATATGAATCTGGAGAAATATGTAGCAGCCGCTGTTGAGGGAAAGATCTGTCATATTTCACCCGCTCAAGACACAAAAAAATATAGAGAGGATGAGAGAGGATGAAGGCAGAAGGAGAAGGGCTGTTAAGGTCTGTCAGGGATTGGATCCACTGAGTTGTTGTCAGGCCACCAATGAGCTGTCAGCTCACTCTGTGGTTCCTTTGCAGGCCTTTGCCCAGAGAGCAAGAGGCTGGCAGGATGGCAGAGCTGTGGCGGAGCCATAAAAACCCCATACTCTCACAGCACTTTTTTTAAAAATCATGTGCCGTGTGGCTTCTCTGTCATAAAAAAAAGTACAAGTAAGGCATGCACATCTGCTGACTGTCCATGTACTGTATTGTCACACGTTCCCCTGACAATGTACCAGCGAGGACATTAATTTGCCTGCCTACAGAGAACTTGCTGCCAAAAACTCAACTAAACACAGAAAGACTATTCGTCCGTTCCATGTAATTACCGGTGTGATTCCTGGCTCACCAGCCAAAATTGATTCACATGGACTGCAAAATGGATTCACCACTAATAAATGACAAGGAAGAATCTGAATTCTGTCCTCTTTTCAACTGAGAATATATATATTTTTAAAGAAAATCTAGCATTTCATCCATCATGCATAACAAGAGTTGTCTGAGTTTCACATATTACAAAATTTGGGACACACTCATCATCTTCTATTACCAGAGTTATTATATTCTTGATTTTAAATGAGTTTTTATCTACTTTCAGTTGCTTCTTTATACATGGCTCTGCATATTTGATTTATTTATTTTGGCAGTTTTCTTTTACAGTTTGGTTTCATTTTAAATAGTTGCACGTTTCAGTTTTGACTGCTCAAAAGTGTTTGGCTTTAGTTTATCTACTTATTTTTTTCAGCGTTAGTTTTAGTCTCTTTTTTGGAGGGCATTTTAGGCCTCTCTCCTCTCATCCAGTGACTACTGGGATAAGCCACAGCCTCCAAAAGTAGTTGAGAAAGTGCATAGATGGATGTATTTCAGAGGGAGATTTAAGACATTCACAGGAGGTATTTGCATATAAACACTTACATCACACTCATGTAGACACCCCAGTTTCAAGTAACATGAATTAAAGTCACCCCAAGCTGGTTGTGTTAACAGATTTGTCCAAATTGGCAGACTAAAACTAACACGGTGTGACATTTCCTAGATATACATATACACAATATGCAAACAAGCATTGGTCTACAGATTCAGGTGTTTTCAGTCCCATTACCACAGGTGTGTAAAATCAAGCAACTAACGAAGCAGTCTTCCTTTTAAGAAATAATGGGTCATTCTAAAGAGCTCACTGAAAATGGTGCTGTAATAGGATGCTACCATTGCAACAGGTCAGGTTTGGAAATTTCTTATCTGCTAGATATTCTACAAGTGGCAAAGTGGGAACTGGAATCATTTAGGAACCACAGTCACAAGATGGAAGACCATTTAAAGTTACAGAGCAGGGTTGCCGAGTGTTGAGAAACATAATGCGTAAAAGTCGCCAACGCTCTGCTGACTCAATAACTGCAGAGCTTCAAACCTCCTCTTGCATTAATATCAGCACAAAAACTGTTCACCAGGAGCTTCGTGACATGGGTTTCGATGACCCAGTAGCTTCTCTACGTGTAATGTGTAGATAAAACAGTAACTTTGTCAATGTAGTATATTTTTATTTTAAGTGCATAATATTGTTTTTGCTAGCTTTTGTTATTTTCTGTGTGTAGTTTCTATTTTTATTTCGGTTAACTGTTAACTTTTAGTTAACTGTAATAACCTTGTCTATTGCTACTGTTGATTGTGTGTAAAAACATTGTTCCACAGGTAGTGACATATTGCTCTGTTGTTTCGCTTTAGAAAAGATTCTGAGCTGTCATTATAACTGAAAGCATTGATAGATTGTGTTACTTCAAGGTGAATAGTTTTTCTTAAGCTTTCAAAAAGGCATTATGTTGAGATCAGCTATAATGCCAAAAGTGTTTCAGCTGTTTGAAACGATTAGTAACCAAAGTAGTTCAACATCCCAACCACATACATACTTGCACATTCAAAGAAGAAAGAAGCCCACATTTCGCAGAATCAAAGTAAGTCAATCCTAATTAGTTTTGATCTCAGATTACAAAGAACTGCACTGTTTGATGTGAGCCATTATCTATCTCCTGGTTCGTCTTTGTCTTCCCACTTTTTCAGATGATTTACATTATAAGCTGTCATGATGGTTTACCATAGTAATGACATCCTGTGATTCTTTTTAAGTGGTTTTGAGTTTTTCTTGGCTTTCTGCGTGGGCTGTTGCCCTGAAAACTAAACATTATGCTGAATAGCTTGGATTGCTTCTGTGATGATGCAGCAAGTTTTCATAACAAAACACATGAAACATCCAAGAGGTTTTGGTACTTGAAGTTCAATCTGAGACGTTTTCATCTTTACTTAACTTATTTTTACTGAAGCACAGTTAGTTGCTGAATTGTGGAATCCACACACACGCACACACACACACGCACACACAAAGAAAACAAGCAGCAGGCATTTATCTTGGCTCTCCCTGTGACCATTACCAATGGAACTTTGGCCTTTGAGAGCTGAAATACAGCGAGTTGGGTTTCTGAAATAGCACAGTGATTAAGTCATCTGAATGTCTTGTATGGTCTGAATAAATTAGACACTCAACAGGCTCCCTTAAAGTCATTGTTACACGTTTCCATAGCCATGAATATTTGATATGTACTTAATGAAGAGCAGAAGGAAAATCTTAACTATTAAGGCTATTCTAGGAACAGGAGAATCGAAGTGATTTGGCACAAAGGCTGTGTGCACTGTTTCACTGTTATATTGGCTTAGTGGCTGAGTGCTATCCATAGTTGTAGTAATAGAGGTAAAGATGGGAACTGAGAGCTTCTCATCAGCTCAATGCAGATCTTTCCCTTTGAAAATCTTGAGGAAGCTCTTTCATCCACATCTAAAGGACCTCTAGACAAGCAGCAGCGGCCTCTTTTCATACTTAATATGTGGCAGCCTTATAAACTCGACAGCAAAAAGAATTGTTTCTTTTCTTCACCCATTCCCTCCATCTCCATTTTGGAGCGCTTGTCTGAGTCCTGAGACAAAGACAAGAGTTCAGAGGTTACGCATGACAGGGAGGCACTGTGCCTATTTCCATGGAAGCAGGATTTTAATTCAGGCATCTCCTCAGTCGGTCGGGGTCCTGCCGTGTTATCACGGGTAACGAGTCATTGATGCTCTGCAGGGTACGGGCCCTGCTGCCATGATTAAGTCCATTGGCTTACTAAGAAGAAAGATGGGAAACACAAAGATCTTTGCTTCACACTTTCTCATCCAGAGAGGGGAGAAAACAAATGCAGATGAATTAAAACAGCTCATGCAGCGACACCAGCCAAACACAAGATTCAATCCATTTCAGTTCATGAAAGATTTTATTGCTAAGTTAAAAATATGTTCAAAATGCTTCATTATAATATAAAATCCAGTATAGTTCCTATATCTAGTATGTGGCACTTATCAAGCTTCATCATCCACCCCATTTCACACATACAGCATGTAAGCGATTAGTGTTTTTTAGGCCACTTCTACTTAATTAGTGATCTGAAGGCATGCTGCGACTAGTAGCCCATATGGTCACCTTGTCAGAAAATAACTGAGTGCTTTTACCTCTGTAAAAATGCTGCATAGTTGCGTTATGAGAGTGCCAAGAATGTCAAGAGAAAAACACTTTAGTGCCCAGTGGAACAGGGAGGGCATTTTCATTAAGGTAACCCATGGGAAGAAAGAGTCAGAAGGCCAGTCTAAATCCCTGTGGCAACCAACTAAAGATTGCCCTTCAGGCACTCACCTGTCAATCATTGCAGGTTTCCTGTGAAAAGACTGCGATTAATCCTAGTAGCCCCACATTTGTGAGGTCTGCTGCCCTCACAGCCCTTTCTACTGTGGGGTGGGTAAGGTTTATTTGTCAAATGTATTTCATTCTGAAGATGATTTTCCCTGAATATATTAAGTCAGACTTCTGCTGAGAAAGGAAAGAAACTGTTGTGAAAAAAAATTCCTCAATCCCTGCTCCCTATAGTAACGGTGTGTGGTAGCTGTGTTACAGTGAGGGAAGTATTTTGCTGATAGGGTTTGGGAATCAGCTTAATATAAAGGTGTTGTGAGTGAATTTATTCTACCATAAAATATTTCTATGTCTCTTTTTGTGGTATAAGGGGTCACCGAGTAAGTGAATTCTAAAAATGATGTGGATCATAAGGTACAGTTTCATAACAAGCAACAGCATATGGAATCTGTCCGTACAGTAAAGATGGAAGAACTTGTAGAATCACTGACCCCATAGACTTCCATAATTAAATGAACAGCATCCATCCAATCCATCCATGAATTTATTCTACAACTCACCCACTTATATTAAAGATTAGTTATGCATTACTATAGTTGTGGCTGCTTTTAGTGATAGGTGGATGCTGACACAGCAGCTGTAGCCAGTGGTTGCTCATTTGAGTCACTGAAGTGGATTGCTTAATTGTATTAACAGCTCATCCAAAGGGTCTGTGCTCTAGTTTTTGTGGGGGAACTCTATTTGGATATTACTTTCTTGAAATAATTAGCAAGTGCCCATGTGTCTCTCTGATGCACTTTTAAAGTCTATAAGTGCTCTTTGGTAACCAACCGTGCTTGTGTCAGCTGATCTCCCAGCAGTCCAGCGTCTCGTCTAAACATGATTGATGGCCACAGGAAGCAATTTGCAGCAACGTTCTTACCAGAGATCATAGAAAGTGACATTTGGCAACATTATGATGACAGGTGACATAACCTCTGGCAACGTGAAGTGGATGAGTACTGAGTTAAACTTTTCTCAACTTGTGAGCAACTGAAGCAGCTTCCGATAAGAGCGAAGGATACAACTGGTATGACAGCGTGGTAAATAGATCAGAGGATTGCGTTGGCAATGTCTGCGAGCCACTGACCGTAAACAAACAAACAAACAAACAAACAAAAAAGCAAAACATGACGAGTGAATCGACTCGCTTCCTGTGTGAATGTCCTTTGAGACATTTTCTGTTGGTGTTTACTTTAATCTGCATGCTAGAAACTGATTCTGGAAGAAAAAACCAAAGCAACATTATGTATTAAAGTCCCACTCATCATTTGTAAGATTTTGAATCTTTGGCTGTCTGGCAACATATTTTTCACAAGCACTTTTTAGCAAAAAAAATAACACTTGTTACAGATCATATAGTAAAAGAATAACAAAAACCCAAATTTTCCCAAGCAAAGAACAAAATATAGTGTGGCAGTTCTTATTTGGTGGGAAAATTATTTCTTTATCACCCAAAAAAAAAAAAAAAAAAAATTTCTTTTCTTTTTTTTTTTTTTTCCCCTGTGTGTTCTAGAT
>VVHJ01033552.1:0-17421 GCA_015107715.1 Tylochromis polylepis | reverse complement strand
AGAGGTGCTGATGTGGCTGAGCTGTACTTAAAGAGACCCCCGCTGTGGTTTCACGCAGTCTTGCGCACTGTCTCTCTAACATCAGCTAACATGACTGTTATTGCACAGCACGGTTCTGACGTTAAACTTCAACAGCTGCTGGAGGCTACTTAAGACAGAACAAATGACACGTGAAGCAAATGTTCCTTTGAACCTCAGACATTTTTTTTTTCTGTAGAAATGACTACTGGCTTGATAGCTCATTTAACTGAGGCCAGCAGAGTTCATCCTGTGCTTGATAGAACTTTTCATGGCATTGCAGATTTAACTCTAGAAACTGAATAATAAAACAACTGCCCTCTTTCAGGTGCAGAAAAGCATACAGATTTTATAGCTGCTCACTTTGCACAAACGGTGTAATGCAAGTTTATAAATAAATGTGGCGTATAAATGTGGATGTGCATATAGTGCACATAACACAAAGGTGACCAGATGTCTGATACATTATCAGAGTTTAGTTTCAAAGCCAGAATTTTCTCATCATGTTCCCTTATCTCTTCCCTGGACTTACTGCATGGTTAGTGTTGTAATAGCAAGGCAGCGAGACAAGCATCTCCTCAAGAATTTCATGTTACTAGCAGAGTATGTTAGAGCTAAGAGTCAAAAATGCACTTTGATGTCAGCCTGTCCTTTTCCTTTCCAAAGAGGACTACATAAGCATTCATATATAACCTGATTTCCTAAAAAAAATGTTGGGACTCTGTCTTAAATGTAAAAGAGATTGCACTGGTGTATAAATCAATTAAGCCCTATATTCATCTAAAAAGGAAAAAAAAAGAAAAAAGCTAGGCCAACAAAAAACAGTTATTTAGTACTGCTAAAAAGAGAAGGGGTCCCTCCTGGAGTAACCTCTTAAGATCCATTAGGTTAATTGGCAGTGTTTCAGTTTGGGGATTGTATCATTTACAGTATATAGATAAAGTAGATAAAGGATTCAGAGAATCTGGATAAATCTCAGCACACCAGGGTAAAGGCTGCAAATTGTTATCGAATGGCTGTGCCCTTTGGCTGCTCATGTGGCACTGTCTTAAAACCAGATATGATTCTGTGGTGGAAAAGTGGAAAACACAGCTTGAGTTCAGAAACACTTCTGAAAACCTCTGAAATACCATGCAAATAAAAAAAATGGTATAAAAATAAGATCCAGAAACGCTGCTGCTTTCTCTCCCTCGTCCTGTGGGCGATGAGCAGAAGGTGAGAAGGATGGTGGTCTTGTGGCCAGTGCACAGTTTAAAAGTCAGTATCAGAAATGGTATGGGGGGAACATTAGTGCACATGGTATACGTGACCTGCACATTTTTAATGCTAAACAGTATGTACATGTTTTGGATATGCTGTCATCCAAACTAAGTTTTCTACATAATGCAGCGGTGTGGATCTGTAGTAAGTCTGTAGTCCAGGTGCTAAACTGGCCTGCCTTTGGTTCAGACCTGTTGGAAACATTTGGTTCAATGTGAAACAAAACATAACAAAGGACCGACAGCTTCATAATCCTATATCATGCACTGTTACAACTCCTCAATTCACCAGTGATTAAAAAAACTGTTCACATAGTGATAAACATGACCCTTAAACATTTTTTTATTATGTTTACTCAAATTTAAAATGAGCATATATTGTAGTTTTCATAAACAATAAAATATCTTAGTCTCAACCAACTGGTTTCAACTTTTGATGTTTAAATTTGAGCTAGATTTTTAATTAAAATAATGTTTATATGTTTTGCAAATCTTTTGCATTTTACACAGTGGTCACACTGTTTTGGAAATTAGACTGTTTTGGAAAGGGGAAGCATGAGCTGACAGTACTGTCGTGCAATATTACCGTACATGAAAGTATACATATTTCCCTACAAAGAAGTGTGAGAAAACTTACAGAATAAGGGCTATGCCTAATACTAGTGATATATAAAGTAGAAGGAAAAGGAGCGTGTTTATATCCCAGAGGTTTCCAGCCAAATCCCAGACAAAGATAATAGAAACAGTAAGTTGATAAGAAGAAAATGGCAGGGAGAGAGAAAGAAAAAAAGAGGAGCAAAAGACAGAAGATAGAGCCTTTATTCTTGGAGGAGAGAAAGCAGACAGTAAATAAATGCGGGTCTTCCCCCAGAGTCCAATATTTTGGGCTTCACTCATAAGCATGTCACATTTGAAGGTCTGAGACTCCAAGGGGCCCGGTTCCACCATCTGAAATGCCACAGACTTGTTCTCAGCCACAAGCCCTGGTGTCACTCTGCGCTGGATTTAGTCGCTGACAGAGATGGATGAGAGAGGGAAGAGAGGCATTAGAGGGAATCAGTGAATGGAAAATGCAGCAGTCTGACCAGAATTTACTGTCTGTCTGCAGTGCAAAGTAATTACTCGATATTTTAGGGTCAAAATACAAAACAAAATGAACAATATTTGCACATTTTATAGTAGGCAAATGACTTAAACAGTCAAATTAATGAGCTGGCCACTGAAAACAAACATGCAGAGTTTTTAATTTCATGGGTTTAGTTCTGTCACTCTAATTCACGCAAATTTGTGCTTTATTTTATTATTCCATTTAACTGTTTCACAGACCGTAATCAATCTGAGTTATATTTTAACATGTTTTATCACCGTGTATTCCAGTGAATGGTGGCTGGTCGACATGGACAGAGTGGTCAGTGTGTAACAGCCGCTGTGGCCGTGGTTACCAGAAACGCACACGCAGCTGTACTAACCCAGCGCCGCTCAATGGCGGTGCCATCTGTGAAGGGCAAGGCATCCAGAAGCTACCGTGTAATCCTCTCTGCCCAGGTATTAAAATGATAACACGCCCATGTGTACGTGGGTGTGTTGAGTTCAGGTGCACATAAACGAAATGCATTAAATTTGATGCGACTCTGTATGTTTGCACATTCTGCCCCGTTTGTGCCTCCACCGCACCCACACTCCCTGCTTGCACGCTAAATTCATCTTCATCTTCTCATTTGCCATTTCGTTCACTCGACCCTCATCTGTCCTGTCTGTTATGTGATAGTGGATGGCCTGTGGACAGAGTGGAGTAAGTGGTCCACCTGTGGGACAGAGTGCACCCACTGGAGGAGGAGAGAATGCAACGACCCAGCACCCAAAAACGGGGGAAAGGACTGTGAGGGCATGGTGCTCCAGTCTAAGAACTGCACCGATGGGCTGTGCATGCAGAGTGAGTACCCGATTAATCCTCTGCGACTGTCTGACCTGCCAACAAAAGAAATCTCTTCACCCTTTGACCGGGACTTTCACTGTGCTCTTTCATCACTGCGCGCTGTGTTTCACATCCTCACATAACACGCTCACCCTGTCCTCACCCAGTCTGTTTCACTTCGCTCATACATAAACAATAAGACAAGCCGAAACGCCTCTCTGTCCTCTGCACTTGATCTGTTTCTCTTTATTTTTATGTACACAACAGACAAAAGCGTTTTTGATCAAAGCAACATAAAATCAAAAACCACCACACATCTTCCTGTGTCAGTTCTATTGCAAGCATAAGCACATGTTTAAAGAAAAAAAAGTACTTGGCCGCAAGGGGAAGCAATCTAACTAATTATCCTTGTCACAAGCTAAGAATTTGGGAGGTATATTTGAAAATAATAAGTCATTATGCAGTAATTACACAAAGGGGAGGGGGCACAACGACTGAGCTGCTTTGATTACTACCTTTATTTAAAAACTCTGGATTCCTGCGTCCAACGACAGGAAACACAAGGCCACAAAGTGGCACGTGTGTGGACTCGCCCTCTTTTCCGAGCTGGCCTTTACGTTCACTGTAAAGTGAACAAATACATATTATTTGGTATTACAATAACTTAAAAAACCGCAAAAGACATCCAGATGCACCAGCGTTTTTCTTTCTTTGCTTTTACTTTGTCTTTCAAGTAGCAAACTAAAGCCAGTTTGTGGTGCAACCAGATATTTTTCTGCAGGCAGAGAATTGTTTTCTTCTCCTCTTTGTTTCAGTGAAGTTAAAAACAGCCACGCACTCCAGTGAAGCCAACAATCCTGGTTCCTCTGCCTCTTAATACATTCACAGATTAGAATCGAGCCGCAGTTGCTTTGATGCACGTTTGTGTGTGCGCGTGTGTTTGCATGTGTTTGCATGCGCGCTGCAGTATTATGTTGTTACAGGGAGGAACACCTAACATCCTAAAACATCAAAACTAAACCAAAAATGCTAGCAGTGGTTCTGTGCCTTTAATAGAAATAGAGAGACTGTGAGAGGGAGAGAGCATTGCAGAGTAAGTGAATTAAACTCTGTGTCTAGTTGAATAAAATTCCTATTTAATAAACATCTCTGTAGGTGTTGGACCCAATCACTGTCAAAAATGCCTCTATCGTGTGTATAACCTATTACAGATGGTGATGTGACACTAATAATATAACAGCGGCTCAGCTGCTAGATGTATAAAATTTGATACAGCTAGCGACTGCTGTGTGCAGCAGATCTGAGTTTTTGCTGCACCATAAGGTTGTAAACTGCTACCTGTCAATGTGATGTAGCATAGGTTACATCGATGATCAATATGCATCTTCAGATGCAGATGGCTGGTGGATCTGTATGCCTCTGAAGTAAATACCTGCCTTCACACGCGTGTTCTATATGTGCTAAGGACAATGTTCAGGAAATGTTTTAACATCAGAGAGAGGTTGCATTAACTGATTACGAGAGGGAACATGTATGTAAACGGCATATAGAAGCACAAGAGAGGAAAAAAATCAATAAGGCCGTGACAGATGTGCTGTTATTTGTCTCTCTTCGTCTTGTTTTATTTTCCTCTGCAACACAACATATGTTCACCCCACACTTTCCTGCCCTTCTGTATGCCCTTTGCAACTCAGCCTACACCAAAAGCATTAGTTCTTGGTAGATTGATGGCTAGTTTTCAGATAATATGAAGCCATAATGATATAGATTTAGGATCATTTCAGAGATCGATTTTCTTTCTTTTCTTTTTTTTGGGGAAGCTAAAAGGGTGAAGCCACTTATGTCAATGCTAATGACCATTTCCACAAGCATTTAGGAGAACAGCCCATTATCTGAAAGCTCATGTTATGGCAAATATGATTGGGAATGGAAGTTGTGTGCAATCTGAACTCACCTTGGACCGCTGGTCTGCTCCCTCTAGTGCAGGGCCGGGATCTGAGCAAACACGTGTCTGTGGATTCCATTGCAGCTTGATCTTATTTTCTGTTGTTTGAATTTATTTAAATCATTTAAATTACAGTCCATCACAGAAATCCACCGAAGGAATTTGATAGACCAGACCTTGAAATAGAACATGGTGCTCAGCTCCATCACTGCCTCCTGCAGAAACACAACTGACTCAAGTCAAAAAGACTTGTTATAATTAACTTTGCAGCTTGTTTATCACATTTAGACTGTCAGGGAGTTTTTGGGGGGGAGGGGTTGGATTTAACAAGGTTACGTGTCTTTAAATTGATCTAGAAAGGTTGCACTCTGTATTTTCAGAGAGAAGTTCCCAACTCTTACACATGTATAGTTTTCACTGTTCACTTAGCCTGACCTGTCTAAATCTCTATTTTGCGTTCCCCCTGTGGTCTGCAGCCCTTGATACTGATGTTGTTTTTCAAGCCTTTGGTAACCCTGCTCTCTGACACGACATTTTCTCTGACATATTGATCTAGAGAGAGGGGAACACCGACTCCAGCAAGGGGACACGCTTCATTGCTATCGAACACCAGAGGCAGGACAGCCGTGACTCCTAAGCCTCAGTTCAGACTCTTAAGTTTCAGTTCAGCCTCCAAACGCCATAAAGTTATATCCTCTATGTTTTATATGCAGTTTCAAAGATGTGTTAAAATGTCAATAAATATTATTTGTCATGTAATTAGCAATTTCATTAAACATAGAAGAGTAAGGACCCTAAATGACGTGACAAATGACTTTCTCTTCCCCAAATGACAGTGTATTTCCCAGAGATTGGAAATCTGTCACATTCAAAGGAGTAATTGTTAAAACACAGACAATGATTTCCTGTACTATGCTTCCCTCGTCCTCTCCCAGCTCTGTGTTGCCATTAAAGAATAAACTTCGGGGCTCTGACGTTTCCTTCGGAGCCCACCCACTGAAGCGTGCCTTTATGTCAGCTGTGCTGTAGACTCGGTTGGACTGAATAGAAACTCCACAGGATGGGTTCAAATGGGCCATCAGTTAGACTGAACGCAACAGCCAACCTCCCCCGCTCCATCCCAGCATCCCGGTTGCCTGATTACATGTACACACCAATCCCATCTATCAGGCAATTGATTTTCCTGTCAGTCCACTTGTCTGCCCATGGCTCTCTCCCTTTTCCAATAAGGACTTCATTGTTTGTATAGTTGTTTATGGATGTCCCAGGGAGACTGAATATTATGTGTGCTTGCGCAGTATTCCTGGCTCTGTCTTGCTAGCCTGCTTTGCACTTAATTTCAGTGCACACAACCTGGCCACAACAAAAACCAACCAAGACCCCAGTTTTGGCCAAAAAACACACGCACGCACGCACATTAAAAAAAAAACAAACCTATCTTAACTGAAGATTTTTCTAATCTCTCAATCGCATGTCTTCAACTTTCCACATCACTGTCCTTCAGGCCTCTTCTACTTCCTGCTTCACTAACATAATCATTCCTTTTATCTCACGCACTACCCTCTCCATCCACCTTCCAATGACAGATGAAAGGCTGCAGGTTCTACCGACTCGGCTGGAGCCCACACTTTATCAGCCCCTCCATCCCCCTCACCTGCCAGCATCAGTCCTGCTGCTGCTAAGGCGCTAAGCCCAGTTGATGGATCGCGCCACTCTCTTACAGAACCTCCATGTTTCCCCTGCTCTCCTCATCCATCTCCATACACAGATATAGAGAGGAGGGGCCAAATCAAGAAAGATCGCTTCCCCGTGCCATCACTCCTACTCATGAGTTTGTTGCTGTCTCATTTGTTGAGTTTGTTTTTCTGTTGGAAATTTGATTTTCATCATTCCTCTCCTCCCCCCACCCCCATCTTTCTCTCTTCCCTCCCCTTCTCCATACCTCTCTCTCTGCTATCCACATCCGCTTCTCTCTTCAAGGTTCCTTATATCAGAAGTCCTCTGAGGCAAAAGACAAGAGTGATATTGGAAATTCATGTGAGTTATTGTTTTGTTTTGTTCCCCCCATTTTGTTTTTTGTTTTTTTCATTATTTCTGCGTTCATTCTCACGTCTGCCTTTGTTTTTTTGTTGTTTTTTTAGGCAACTTTAATGCTTTAATGCGCACGACCTGAATTTGCGGTCTTACACACAGATCCTTCTTTTTAGCAAACGGCAACATTTCAGAAATAGCCGTTTTGCACTAAAAGCATAAAACAAAACACAAGAACATGTCCATAAGAAAATGAAAACCCATGTATGCGAATGTTCTTCTGTGTCCTCCTGCGTGTTATTGTTGCTCTTGTGTTTTTTATTTTACCTCATAACCACCTCAGAATATGATCTGTTTTGATCGCCGCCGTGGCCTTTCCTCATAATGTGTCTGTGCTAGCAGGCTGCTTGTTTACAGCCACACTACTATTCTCTAAGTAAGAGCTGACCCTGCTCTTTACCCTGGTGAACTTTGCCTCACCAGCGGCTCACGCATCGTGTCAAGCAGACATTTTAACCTACCAGATAGTAAAGCTTTCGGCAAAGCTTTCGGAAATGAATATTGTTTATTGATCAGTTACTGGGCAACAGCATAAACTCAAAATAATATTTGGTGTGACCTCCATTTGCTTTAAAATATCACCAGTTCTCATAGAAATATCCTCAGTATAATTTAAAAAAAAAAAAATTTTTTAATTTTGAAATTCTCAGCTAGAAGAATTTTGGTAGGTTGTTCTTGTACAGTTCTTCTGTGGATTTTGGCTGCTTTAAGGTTTTTGTTTCTTTATGTATAATTTAGGGCTCACTCAGTGTTCTGGTAGGAGTGAGGGGTGAGTCTCTGTTGCAAGACACTGTTGCTTCTTGGTGCTGAAGGTCTTTATGAATCTGGCTGGTTTTTGGGTTGTTGTTAGTTTCAATGTGACGTTTTTAAAGAGCCCACTTGTTGGTATGTGCTAATGGTTAAGAATCAAAGGATCTTAGAGACCTCTTTTTGTTTATTTTTTTTGTTTTGCACATCTATGCTGATTTATTTATTTTTTGGCCATTATTTTCCATCTCTCACCCATCCTTTTGTAAATTTTTGCAGCCTCGCTGAGAATGAAGTGTTCAATAATCCCTTTCATTTTCATTTCTTGTACTTTTCCTTTCCAACAATGGCTGACATTCAAAGGGATGTATTAATCTAAGTGATACATTTTAATGCGTACACTTAGCAGGTTGCTGCCTTTATCATCAAAGCATGAATAGAAGATTGTTCGACTGAGGGGATATATGTTAAATAACTGCGGGGAAGCTTGGCAGAGGGAATGCGGTGAAATTATGTTTTCAAACTTTCATCACTGGCTCCCTGCTCTGTTTTCTGTTTGTGGCTGCGCTAGAGGAAGGATTAGAGGATGTATCTTTAATGCAATGTCTCACTTCAGGCTGAAAAGTCATGGCCAGGACATGCATGTCCTTCCTCACAGAAAACATCTTTGGGAGCAATATCAATACCCCCCCCCCCCTTTTTTTAAAATGTAAATTGTAGTCTTTTAATAAAGATTAAAGAAATGATCTTTAATTGAAATGGAGGTCACTCTGAATATTATTCAGTAGGGATTCATCAAGAAATTAAATGTAATATGATTTAAATTAAGTGTTGAATGGTGGACTTATTTAATTACACTGAAATCCTTTTTATGGAATAAACATCAAGTCATAAGTTACTGAAAAAGAAGACAAAAAGGAAGTATGTGATTAAAATGACACAACTCGTGACTTTCACTTGTCATGAAAGCACTCTGCTCTTGGTTTCCTTTCGCTCCGCTCCTTTATCCTCCTTTGTGCAAGAGAACACAAGAGACACAGACTGAGTGCCATCTGTATCCCTGAGACACACGAGGCTAATTTACACAAATGCTCGGCCATCATGCATGTCTTCAAAGTGTCCTGTATGGATTTATGGGTGATACTGCCATCTACTGGTGCAGATATTGTGCAATTTAAACACACACATTATATCAAAAATTGTTGTGTCTGCCCGATCACAACACCTTTTTGTTCTCCTGTTGATAAGAGTGTACTTGTATGCTTTTGCTTTGGTGTTTGCCTTTTTTTGGACAATGACTTCACTCATGCAATGTCCATACATGTATTGAACAATACGTGCATACATGCTCTTACATGCCTTTTGACATTTCGTGTCCTCCACATAAGAGCTTCACCCCCATTTGTCAACTTGGTGACAGTGAAGGACATTCCTTATCAAACACCAAAGAGAGTTCAGACTGTCAGTAGGCATCCATTAAAAGGTTTGATCTTTAATGAGAGCCTGTCTGAGTCTGTATTTCTAAAAGGCACATATATCCATGCCAGGCCTACTAATCACAGAGGCTTCTCCAGCTGGACAGTGGACAGAAAGTCTCTGGGAGGGAGACGGAGATGAAAGACAATTTGAGAAATGTGAGCCATGTCTAGATCTTATCTGCAGTGTAAGAACAAAAACAGAGACGGACTCTGAACTTCAGCACAGAGCATGGTAATTTGAAGATGAAAACATCGACATCTCCGTCTTCGGAACTTTTGATCTCGGTTCTGAGCAGAAATCTTTGTGTCATTGGGCTGCAGTGGAACAGCCTTCTTTATTAAATGTGCTGTTTAAATGAATTTTTGTCATCATTTACTTTATTATATTGTTATTTTGTCAATGTCTTACACATGACACAGTGCAGTATGGCTTATTTCAAGAATTCTGAGGCTATTATTAACATTCACGTACAAGTCATGACTCTTGAATGTTTTGAACATTTCTTTGTGGCTAACAGATGTTGCCGTGCCTTTTAGTGTGTCATACATGTCCAAACTAAACAGTGAAAAAAGGCCCGATGATGTGTGTCAAACTAAGTTGCCTGCATCATTATCTCGCCTCAGTTTTAACAATCAAGAGAGCCTCGTGTTTTTTCATGAACTCTGTTTGCCACAGCAGGTCAGCATTAATCAAAAAAGACTGGAGCTATACTTCGTGCATTTATTTCTCAGTAGATAGTTATTAATATCCGGCTCAATCGTAAACCAGGATATTACCCTGCTGATAATGGCTTCATCACAAGTCCTGCATACTGAGAGAAAAAGGCTTTATGTCATAAATGGAAGCATTACGAGATCTTAAAAGACTATTTTTTTCTGTCTCTGTTTTTGTCTTTCTTCCCCAAACCCCTTCTCCAGTGGCCCCCACTACTGATGATGTAGCTCTTTATGTGGGTATTGTGATAGCAGTGATCATGTGCCTGGTTATCTCCGTCGTCGTGGCGCTCTTCATCTACAGGAAGAACCACCGGGACTTCAGCTCTGACATCATTGATTCCTCTGCCCTCAATGGAGGGTTCCAGCCAGTCAGCATTAAGACCGCTCGCAAAGGTGGGTTGCACAAGAGAAGCGTGTGTGAGTGTTTGCGCGTTGGTTTTTCTATATGTTACGAAAATGTTACATGAAAATGTAGCTACATCTCAAATAGGTACATAAATAGATTAAACTTTCTTCTGTGTAAAAGGTAAGTGCACCTTTGCTGTCCTAGAGTTGCCTCCTTTAATCCAAGAAACTTTTTAGAGACGTAACTGTGTAGCTGTTGTAAACATTTTACCATTGTTCCAAGCAAAAATCCCTTCAGTTGCAAGATATTTGAAGAAAAGGACATTTGAATGGGATCCTATAACCCTCCATTTCTTCTTTTTTGAGCTCATTATTAGTGGATATCCTTTTGTCATTAGTATAATTATCCTGCTAAAATGTCCATTGATGGTTTAGCTTCCGCTTTTGGACAAATGGTCTCACAATATCTTCATTTGCTCTTTGGTATCATGTAGAATTCATTGTTAAATCAATCACTGCAAGCTGTCCTTTCCCAGATGCAGCTAACCTTAATCCATTACATTTGGTGAGCTGTTTTTTGTCTGTGCCAAACATTTTTATGTACTCTGACCAAACAGTTCTACCCTCGATTCGCCTGTCTACAGCACATTATTCCAAGATGTCTGTTTTGTACCTGTATGTTCACTGGCCAGCTTTTATTTTGCTTTAATGTTCTTTTTGGACAACACTTCAACTTTTTCCTGGAACGCCTCTCGCACACGTCAGATTTTAAGATTTTTGGTTGTACATTCAAGCACTTGCATCCCGACAGTTGCAAAATAAACCCGCAAATCATGGGATCAAGTTTTCAAGGACTCATTTATGACTTCTTTTTTTGCATCAGACAGTCTGCTTTTGCTGTGACAGCTGTTCCCACACATGGAAATAGCTATTATTTTACCAAGAAGTTTCATAAATTTAACAAATGAGGCAAAACTTAAATGCACAAAGTTTTGAAAGAACCTAATGTACCAAATGTTTTCTCAAAACCTGCCCAAAAAGCATGTTAAAAACTGAATATTTTGTTTTGGTAAAATTAAGATAAATAAAGTGGCTTAATATATTATTGAAGCTTAAGAACAATTCAGTCCTCTTTTGGAAAAGGTGTTGCTACTTAATGGTACAGACTCAGTTCAGCAGATTAAAAAAACCTTAGACCTTAGACACACCTGTGTTGCCAGGCATATGGTATGACTTTCATTAGTAGTGGCGTTAATAATAGCTTCATTATCTTCAAAACATTACCTTAACCCACTGAGACATGTCTGACTCTGGCAGCACGTGCATCAGCCGTGGTGAAACTATTAAAATGCTTGCTGTTGTGATGGGAGGCCACATTATGCCCAGTCATTAAAGCACAATAAGGCCAGTCTCTGCATAATTAGATTTGGACTGTTGATGCAGGACTTAAAAGTAAGTTGCATGGATGAGGACAGGTCACTGTGAACTGGCCAAAAAGACAACACGGAAAGGGACAGAAATATGTAACTGTGTTGTAAACAATTAGTGTGAGCTTTTGGAAAGAGAGAAAAAAAAGCAGAAGAGATAAAAATACAATGAAGAGACTGGAAAGGAACCTTTTTTAATGTGGGACAATTCAAAAACATAAACACCATCGAACAACAACCCTTGTTAAAGGTGTTGCTTCTGTCACTGCACCTATAAAGTAAAAGATAATTTGAAGTCACACCTATTTAAGACAGCTCCCATGCAGCAGGCACTTAGATTAAATAATCTACCAATATTCAAGCTTATTTATTTATTATTTTCTAAAAGAAATCCATACTCTGAAATTGTATAATGAAGCTAGTTTATATGAATAACATTATATTTAAATCATTTTACTTTCTGTTCATTATATAGCCTTAGCCTTAAATACAACATTGTCCTTCTCCTTTACAGATATAGTTAATACATGAAGTATTATAATATATCAGTGGGGTTTTTCATATTTCATGTCTGAACCATCTGATCATGATAGAAACAAGTGGTGGTGATTTAAAACAGTGGTGTTGGAGGAGCCATATAAGTTTATCTACCTTACTTCCACCTTATCGCTATCTTTCTTAAAGTAGCCTACTAAAAAGCTGTAATTTATGTTCTGTATACTGTAGTTGTGCAGGTTTGAAGCATGCATAAAGCACATCAGACACAATTTGCTGTGAAGAAGATAATAGTCATGGATGGAAATGGCACATCCTCCACAGTGCTCAGTGCAAACAAGGGTTAAATTGGAATTTGTAATGTTGGGGAGGGGTGTCCCTTATTTCAGGGTTGCCATGGGTGCGCATGCTGTGTGCAAGAGCAACAGTGACAGGAGAAATATTCCTACATGCAAAGAAAAATTAACAGCGCAAGCCTATGATTGATCTAATTTGACAGAGTATGTGAACTATAACAAGGTCTGATCTCTGCTGACAGCTCTCTGCTCTGAACGTGGCAGTGTGTATCACATTCTCATGTCTCTGTATCAAATATACAGTAGGAATGGTGGTGTAGGAATTGGTGTTTGAATAGAATCAGACTGGTTAAAGGAATCATTTAGATTTTGCATTTTACAGTGTTAGACACGGGCATTAATGATGTGCTAGGAGATGATTGTGTTAGCTTTAATTACCAAGCAGTGGTGCAATTTGAGTTTCTGTGATTTGCTCAAATCTTGTTTGCTGGTCATGATATTTTGACTTGACCTTGAGCCTGCAAGCTACATTAATGCGACACTTAGCTGAGATTATCCCTTATTAAGTAGGTCTCAGTTTCATCCTGCAGTCCGTGGCACCTGTGCAATCTAATTAACAAAAGAGAGGGGTTTATCTGGAACGTGGCTTTTGGGAAAACCTGAGAAAAACTTACAATTTTATATATTGCGTTGAATCCATAAGACCGAAAGATGCGAGCAGAAATATATTTTGTTTAATTTCCTAATACAGATTGTGAAAATATGGGCCATACATTCTTAGAGATGGATGTTGCAAAATGTGCCCTCCAGTGACACACTAGTACTTGCACTACTTCTAATTTATTACTTGAGCAACTTTTCTGACTCTCATTAACATCTGCATCATTTAGAAACTTGTGAGGGGGTGGAGACAGTGGAGAAGCTGGAGGACAGAGAGGCCCCCACTGACCCTCGCTCCACCCACTCAGTCCAGCTATTGAGCATTTATCCTACTGGGTAAACCGAACGTTCACGATGCCATCTGTTACTCATAAATCACAGCTGCACCTATAACTTCTGACTGAGTAATGTTTCTTGGTGGTGAAGTGGACCTCCCTAATGAATAAAAAAACACAAAAAAAACACAACAAATGAGCAAAGCCATGCTGCAGTCTTACTGATTGCTGCCAGCAGTTCATTTCCTCATGGATAGCTAGGTTTCAAGTTAGTTTCCTCCTAATTCCTTTCCCAGTACATGTGTTAAGACATTTATTCTGCTTTACCCATGTCGTTTTCTTTCCTTTTCAGCTGATCTCCTATCAGCACCCCCTGACCTGACCTCGGCAGCTGCCATGTACCGCGGCCCAGTTTACGCCCTCCATGACGTGGGTGACAAAATACCCATGACCAATTCTCCTCTGCTCGACCCTCTCCCGAACTTGAAGATTAAGGTGTACAATTCTTCAGGCTTAGTGACTCCACAGGATGACCTTGGAGGGGAATTTTCCTCTAAACTGTCACCCAAGCTGCCGCACTGCCTACTGGACAATGGTGACAACACAATGGGCCGGCGCACACAGACACAGACGTTGCTCCGCACCAGGGATCCATCATGCACTGCTCTGGGCTCCTTCAGCTCCCAGGGAGGACACCTTATTGTGCCCAACTCAGGTACTATACTAGCCAAAGATACACTGGGATTTTGCATATTTTATATATTTTATATTGTAGGTGATTCAGTTGGATTTCAAGAAAAAAAAAAACAGTTGCATATTTTAAAGTATGCAGAGATTTTTAAAAATTGTTTAAGAAATGAATAAACGAGCTTACGTTCATGAAAAGCAGCATCTGCTACTTCCAGCAAATTCTATCAGTGTTCGTCTTAAAACTCATTAGCTGTCTTTTGTGCATTATGATTGGAGCCACATTTTTCATTCACTCAGTGGCACATCAGCAATTAGTAATAGTACCTCCATTTGTGTGTACGTGCATGTGTGAATGTCTATATGTGTGGACTTACTGAAAGGAAACTCCTCTCATTGTATAGCCTGATAGGAGATGAGATATACCATCAGCTTTTCTCACTATATCCTTAAATGGCTACTCTTGTTTCACTTAATAATGTGCTGGTGATGATGATCTCAGCCCATGTTTCCCTTAAAGATCCCATTTAAAAAAACAAAAAACATAAAAAACAAACTTCAAACACAAAACTTGCTGGTGTCTCCACTGGATTTCTGCCAGTCTCATAGTGATGACAAGACTCCGGGAAGTCACTATGTCTGATCAGGAAATGGTCTGGCACATAATACCCTCCTCATAAAAGTGCAAGTTTACATTATTTATTTTGATTAGTGAACATTAGACGCTGTGGTAGCCCCCCCCCCCCTCCTGAGGCAGAGCCAGGCTGACCGCCGCCTCTTGTCTTTATGCTGAGAAAAGTTTACTGGCCGCAGATTTGCTTTGATTTAGATTTTGTTAACAAGTTTGAGAGTGATATCAATCTTGCCATCAACTCTCTGAAAGAAAATACATTCCAGAAAGTTGGTACCTCCGCCAAGGAGATTATGTTTTTGATGGGATTTGCGTGCATGCATGTCATTCTGTCTGTAAACGCAACAGCTTGAAAAGTTTTGAATGAATTCTGATAAACCTTTGCAGGGGTGTAGAGTGGGGTCAACTTAACAATCCATTAAAATTTGGCTTACGTGCACCAAGGTCTTCAAGATTTACTTCATGATTTACTGGTTCAAAATCATCGTCTATAGTTATATATAGACGATGATTCTTACAAGTGGGGTGTGTACTGTCAACATCTAGAAAGCATCATATAAAGATTTCAAATATTATGGCACGTGTGACCTCTGACCTCTCCTTCAAGGGCAATAGACTGATCTGAAGTTCAAACTGATAATAATGCTATATAGAGCTATTTAAAACTATGTTCCTTATTGCCATAGTTTGTATTGACATCATATAGGCATATAGCGAGTGATATATGGAGATTCTAAATATCACGTTATAGTTTGCATCCAAATTTCATGTCACATGTGACCTCTGAGATCACTTTTACTTTTCACATCTGCCTTTCTTTCAAATTGACCCCAAAATGTGTGACATCTTTAAAGAAAGTATTGTCAAGAGAAAGAATGAGCCGCCTAGTTAGTTAGAAATGTACGGTTGTATAGTATTATATAATAAGCTCAAGTTATTTATGTCTGGTTATTTACAAATCAATACCTATTATCCATTACCTACTCCTACACAGTGTTTCTGCAATCAAAGTAAACATCTGTGATTCTCCCCTTATCTGATTTTTACAGCACTACAAACGTCTTAAAGTACATTTAAACAGAACAAAGAAAACTAAATGAATATATACAAATTACAGTGCTTTTCCCTTAAAAGTAAATACTGGTCAGAGAGTGAGCTGCCTTGGTGAAGGTTTATGCTCTCTGAGTGCTTCTTGTTTAGAGATTGCTTTTACTCAAAGCTTAGCTTCATTTCAGTTGTTAATAGAAGCTTGTTTTCTACCCTGGAAAAAAGACTTGTCATCCATAAGTCAAAGTTTCAGTTTAATATCCCAAGAGTTCAAGGTGTGTATCTCAAAATTTACTAACTTACTAATGCAAGCTTCTGAGAAAAAAAAACCCCAAAATTGGATTTTGATGGCAACAAAAGTGTTTTTTTTCTGGGGCTCAAACAAGCTTCCAAAGTTGTTACACTTGCTCGCACTGTAAGTGCAATATGAAGATTTGGGTATGTGAGAGCTTAAATATAAAGAGCTCTTCAGTAAAGTGAAAAATATAAAACCACTGCAGCTCTCAGTAAACACGGCAATTCAAATCAACCATAAATATTAACTTATGAGTTGTTGATCTTTGCAAGCCCCAAGCAAACTACTCACTAAAAATAAAAATAAAAATTTAAAGTGTGTGTGCAGTAAAAATGTTCCAAATGATCTAGACTATCATTCAGTACTTTGCCGTCTGTAGCAGTATATCCCTGATGATCTGCGACTTTGAAATAAGCTAAACCATATGCAGCCCATCAGCATATTGACTGCACGTAGTATGACAAGAGTTGATGGATACCCAAGGTGTGTGCACCAGAAGTGCTGGAGGTGTCCTGTTTCAGGCAGCTTACATTAGCCATGCTGTCCTCACTTCAAACACATGCAGACTGTTTGTAACATGCCGCAGATGCATGCTGACAGGCAGAGGCAAACTAGCAGTGACATTAAAGGATATGCAGACTTCTCATATTTCTTAAAGTTTTTCTTTTTTCATTTTGATAACTGTAAAATGTTCTCAGCTGTTGGCTGCGCTCAGCCACCTCATCATGTTACATAGGAATAGGGAGAGGAAAGAGCACATTTGATATTTGATCTGTTTGTGAGTCTGGGTAATGAAATATTTTGTGGTGCTGTCACTGTGGCTGTTTGGTATTTTGCATCTTAAAATGCATTTCTCATCTCTTTGAAGCTTTGCTGTGAGGCAGAGTAGCAGCGTGTGAGACGTTCCCTTGGCAGAGTTGTGATTGCCTCGCTAGCTAGCTGGAGAAGCTGTCTGTCACCTTTTGAAAAGTTCAGTACAAGGACATGGAAAATCAATGAGCTATCTGAGAACCCCCCCACACTCTAGAGAGAAGTCATGTGTGTGTTTGTGTGTGCATATACATGATGGAAATTGGGGGATAGGCTTCTAAAA
>VVHJ01033550.1:0-18179 GCA_015107715.1 Tylochromis polylepis | reverse complement strand
CTTCACAAACGTGACGTTCAGTGTTTAAAAGCATTAAGTCCAACAAAGGAAGACGGGACGCATGGCAGGGAAACACGCAGACCAACAGGGGCAGTCAGCGAAAAGAGAAAACAAAACAGGAACTCTTAACCAAGAAGCAGATTTAATTACGAATATCCTTCGACGCGGTCAGGTTTTCCTCCTACTCTCGGGCCAAAATAACCAGGTCCCCGCTCGCTTCCCCGCTTGTTGTGAAGAGGACTGGAGAGTGTTCCAAACCTGAGAGCGCACTGCGCGTCTGCTCTGACCTCCTCTCTGCCTCCATTTGGCACAAGCAGCGCGCTCATTGGCTGCAGGGCTTCACCGTGTCACACAAATCACAACCGGCATCGGAGGGGCAGCCGGCTCTTCCCCGAGCTTGTGGCGGAGAGAGGGCCTTAATAATGCCGAAAGAAGCCTTCAAGTGAGGAGCAATTTCAGCCATTAAAACATTTCTTCGCAAGTGTGACAACATGTGCAATAAATAAATAAATAAAACAAATAAATCTGTAGACATATTTTGCTTTCATGAGGTCAACAACTGCCTGAATCACAACAGTTTAACGAGGGCATTTTATTAATACTGACTTATTTTGGGCTTGATGTGCATTTATTACTGTGAAAACAATTCGCTTCTTTAATCTGCCAGGAGGTAAAGGTCCTCTGGTGTTTAACAGAATTGGTGCTAGACTTCTTAAAGTACAATTTTTTTTACAGGAATTTATTGTACAGGATGCTCGAATCCTCTGGCAGAAATAATAATAAAAATGTATACATAACCTATTTTAAAGTCATTAGTAATTCTGAGAGCAGCAGACAGATCGCCTCATTAAACCTCTTCCCAAAATAAAATTCTTCCTGTTTGCCAGAAAGCCAAATAAAGCGGATGAGGATGACCGATTTTTTATAAGATGCTGGTGAAAAACTGGTGTTTTAAAAAAAATGTATTTTATAATATTTTTTATTAAAAACACTGTCAGAGCAAAACAAACAAATTTCTCCAATTATTGTTCTATTTCTTACCTTTTCCTTTGAGCAAAACGTTAGTGTAGGAAAGACAGACAGACAGACAGACGCGCGCGCGCACACACACACACACACACACACTGACTGTGGCCCCACAGCGGGAGGACAATCATAACAAACATTGCCCTTCTAGAGAAACTCAAAACTTGTGATTTTGGCAGAGCAGAAGCTCGGACACTGTAATTTCGCTGAAGTCACGGTCATTATGCTCATCTGTGGTGGAAATCCCGGACTGTGGGCATGCTGCTAATTAAATGGGGGGAAAAAAAGTAGAATAACGTGAGATAAAGTCAGCAGGATCATTCGATTATAATCAAATTTCTAAAAAAGGGGAATTAAGTGTAATAATGGAAATTAACACCTACTACTGTATAATGACACATAATTACAGTTTATTATAACAAATTGTAGTTATTTACAAGCGCTCTAATACAACATGCTTTTAAGTTTTAATGAAATTTACTGATATACTGAGAATCATCACTGTACTGATTACATTATCTTTTGAGGCAGAAATTAAAGGACGCTCACAAAGTGTCAGTGATGACAGTACTGGTAATAACAGTGATGTATCAGCGCTAAGGTATTTTAAGTAGCTGATTACTCAAGTCATTTGGCGCTTCTTATTTGTAAAGGCAGATTTATAGGGCAGGGACATTACAAGGGTACAATGGTCTTTATTAGGATTCTCAAGATTTTGACTTTGCACTAATCCCAGCCTTACTGAAAAGTTAAATAAAAATAATCATTTTGCGATAGTAAAACTCTCTACCTGTTGTGTGTTTTGTCTCTATTTTAACAAATTAATTACACTCAAAATCAGAGTGTATGGAGGTGGAGCAGGAACAAATGTTCTCAGATAGAACAACTGAACAAATGACTTTTTATTAAATTGGACATTCATAGGTGCATTATAAATACAATACCTATATTTCATTTTTTTAATGTGGCACCACTAGTCCCTTTGAGTTTGGAGTTAGGTCATATTAAATGATTCCAGAGGATGTACTTAGATATTTTACGGCGCTCATATCTGAAAGTAGTATTTTCACACAGATGTGTCACAACGTCTGAAGTTCAACATTTGAAACCTCGTGTAAAAGTATTATCACTGGTGAGCTGAATGAAGAAAAAAATGGTTTTATCATGAGAGCTTTTAAAAAGTCCAAATCTTTTCTAAAGGAATGGGTTACAACAGGTGTCACATAAATACTGTAAAAATGAAGTAAAACGTAAAACATTTCCCTCTGAATTTTAATAGAGTCAGGCTAAAAAGTAGCATAAAATTAAAATACTCAAGTATCTGAGAATTACCACTGTATGTTGAGTAAATTTATTGGGTTACCGCCAGTGTATACTTTCATTTTGCCCTCTCAAAGCCTATATCTCCAAGACAACCAACATTTTACTGGCTAAAATATAGGGAGCTATCTGAACCTTTAAGTCAGGTTGAAATACTGCCTGTTACTCACAGGGCAGATGAAAGCTGATCGATGATTGCTGAAAGCTGATTGCTGACAGTGGTACATTTTTTAGATCTGTCTCCATCAGTCTAAAAATCAAAGGCCATTTGTTAAAGCAGTTATTATGTTTATGGTTTAAGAAATGTGAATAATACACATAAAGTGTGTGCTAGTATTGGCAGCTTTACATGGTGAGGATGTTCCATATTGAACTTTGAAACTGGAGCTTTCTAATGTGTTAATGTCACAAAACGCATATTTTAACTCAGACCTGATCATTTTTCCCAACCTTAATCAAACCTAAGAGAAAGTGACAGTAAACTTAACTGAAATGTAAAAGTTGTCCCAGACTTGAAGTCAAAGCTCCAGGTTGATACTTGGTTGTGACTTGCCTACCTCCAAATGTGGACTCATCTGCCCTTATGTGTGCTACTGTGAGTTACATGGGTTCTTTCAACTGCTAATAAGAACTTATTTGGCTAGAGTACTTTTTTAGGGAAATTTCATTTTTAAGATGATTTCTCCAGTGTTTTCTATTGCCTGAACTGCAATAGGACCAAGCATAGCTTTGTCCTTACGACACATTTTATAGCTTGCTGATAATATGGCATCACCAACAAAAGAGAACAGATTTCAACTTAGCTAGGTGCTTTTTCATCCTAGCTAGCTAACTAGTTAGCAAGCTAAACCTGTGTGTTGTAATCTCTAGCCCAATAATTAAATTAATAGGAGAAGTAGACATAAAATGGGTATGTGGATGTACATAGAAAATGAATTAATTAATCAAGAAAGCCGGTGAAATGTTTGTGGTATGTACAGTTTACAGGAAAACTGGCAGCTGGATAGAACTACCTGGTCTCCATTGTTTCAGATAAGGTTTCAATCACAAATTATAATTGGATAGTTATAGGATCAGAACAGGGTCAGAACAAGTTGATTCATTTGGTATAAGCAATGTTTTAATGTGTCTTTTTTATTTGAATGTCAATAGAGATATTAATAAAACAAATCTAATCAAATATAACTGTTCTAAGATAAGAATATTTAGATATTTATTTATTTTTTTGTAAGTACCCTTAAAAAATAATGAGTGTTAAGTGGCTAAAACTAGCTTCACCTCGAGCAGTTACTGCAGTAAACACTTCTTACAAACAGTGTAGTACAACAGGCACAGGCGCCATTTTTCTTGCTAAAATATACTTTAGCTACACCTGGTTGATAAAACTTATGTCCTTCTATGGAGTTTAAAATGCTAGAATTTCTTGTTTAATACAGTAGATTTACTGACGCTGATCCTCTGATGTAACACTTAACAGTTAAAGAACTAGATAAATAGAATGATACTGATAAATACAACTGAATTTATTTTGTTTTATTGGAAGTATTTTGTAATACCAATAAAGTTGGCTGAATTGAATGTGAAACATGAACCAACAAATATCAAATAGTGTTGTTAAAAAGCTCCCATTAGAATGAAACTGTGCTGTTTTGACAATACAGCTCTTGCCGTGCCAGCTGGAAAACACAATAATTTGAAGGTACTGCAGACAAATAAAGAAAGACAGCAAAGAGGAGGAGGAGAGAATGCATTCAACTGAGAGATGTCTTGGCATGTATCTTTCTCTTTTCTCTTCTACTGCCTCTAGGATCCGGCTTATTATACCAACAGGCTGATATGTGGAGACTTATTACACATCCCAGCCTGTGCTCCAGCTTTCATCTACAGCCAACATTCCTCCCTTCCCTGATTTCACCTCTCTGAGCACCAGGCACACCCACCTTCGCTGTGTCAATGCTGTTATTTAGTGGTACAATCTTGCTAAGTCGTCAAATTTTCTTTCTTCTTCGTTTTTTTTCTCTTTGTAATACAGACTCAAAGGATAGGTAATAAGTTGCCAGGACTGGATAGAGGTGCAGCAACGGAGCAAATTATCCTTTAAAGTCAGTTGTGCAAGTCTGAAAGATAAAAGGTTCTTTTAGTCATCTAGTTGATTTCAGTGTAAGTCTAAGAATGTGCTTAATGAAAATTTTCTTCTTAAATTTTTTATCATGTAACCCAAAATTGAGCTATGCTTTATTCTGGCCATACTGTATGCTATGAAGTAGATGTGAGATGAATTCATAATCGATCTACTCTGCCTGCACCTCTTATTCAACAAGTAACATAGACTGATAACAGCATTCAAGCACCCACATGGATTTTCTGGCCTGAAGGAAGGTAATTTGTCATCCGTT
The DNA here is from genome assembly GCA_015107715.1 of Tylochromis polylepis. NCBI lineage: Eukaryota > Metazoa > Chordata > Actinopteri > Cichliformes > Cichlidae > Tylochromis > Tylochromis polylepis. The sequence goes on along the minus strand of VVHJ01033550.1, from coordinate 13,437 downwards.
GTCAGGGAGAGATGAGTTACTGTCCACCAGACAGACAGGGACTCATGTGAGGCAGCTTGTGGGGACATGTGCAGGTCAGTTTACACCTTCAGGGGAAAAAGAAAATGAAGATGAGTAAGATAAACCAACACTATTTCAATACAGCACATCTTCATATTTAAATAGAACTATAGATTGCTTATGACACTCTGTGAGTGTTTTAAAATTCGCAGTACTATTGGTGAGACACTAAAAACAGCAACAAAATCACCACTGGAATATAAAGGGTGAGGTGGTGGTGTGGAACAAACACATGGTTTTCTATGTTACTGTGTGAGTAATCGGTGGTAGCCACTTGTGGGCAACAAACTTTAAAACCAAAATTCATATGCTTTCCTCATAAAGTTAATCATTCTGTTTTCCCTCCAGTCGTCTCTTCACTTTCATTTTAATTGTGTTATGGTCTCCAACAGCTGCTATAATACTGCATGGCTTTTTGGCATTATTCAATTCAATTCAATTCAATTCAATTCAATTCAATTCAATTCAATTCATATAGTGCCAATTTACAAAAGCAATTTTTGAAAGAAATCCCAGCAATCAGTTTCTCTAACTTTCTCGGAGTTTCTCTAACTTCTAATATCCCCCTGATCGAGGTACATCTGTTGCTGAAATATGCCTACATGACAAACAAGCTGTATAAGAGATAGAGGCACACCACAAATGATGATCCAGGTTGAAATGTTAGGGTAAAACTCATGTAAAAGATGTACCCCAGTGTCTGAAGTATTTTTCTCTTCAAAATAAGGTGGTATTAATTAGGTGGTACACTAGGCAGTACTGTCTTCTTGCTACTTATGGGGTCTACATTACAATATAAAGCACCTTGAGGTGACTGTTGTTGTGATTTGGCGCTGAATTGAATTGAATTGATCTGAATACTAAGATAAGAACCAAGACTAATTATGTGCTTCCTATTAAGTGTGTACAAGGTCAGTGTAAAGATGCAAGTGGCATGGATTATGTTTTCACGAAGAGTGTTTATTAAAAAAGACTAAGCTTATTTCAGTTCAAGCATTATTATTATTATTTTTAGTTATTATTTAACATCTCATATTCTTTCAACTGCAAAAAAAGATGAGCCAAAGATGTTACAGAAATGTCACTGTGTGCTGTTGACATAGTTTGATGTGCTGTAGTGGCTGAGAAGTAGAGAAGTTTTATTTCTTCGAGTCTTTACAAATTATTTGTTCGCTTAACATCCGAGAAGAGTTACACTTTTATTTTGAACTTTGAACTTTCTGAATGTTTCTGAAATTTTTCACAGTTGTGAAGGTGTTTCACCTCTCATCTGAACAAGGCTGAAGAAGTCTATTGGATACGAGATGAAACAAAACTAAAGAAGTCTAATTACCTTCTTTTTTCAAGCTTTCAAGACTACTGTGACCCAGATCACTGAGAACCCACAGACATTTTCCGCCATTGTCCTCATTTCTACACTGCGCAAAAAAATTAAAGGAATACTTTGAAAACACATCAGATCTCAATGGGAAAATGTCATGCTGGATATGTATACTCATGTGGACTGGGTAATGTGTTAGGAATGAAAGGGTGCCACATTGTTTGATGGAATAAAAATTATCAACCTACAGAGGGCTGAATTCAAAGACATACCAGAAATCAAAGTGAAAAAATAATGTGGCATTCTAGTCTGTTTGCTGAACTTTCATTGTAACAACTTAAAATGGTACTCAGCAGCCTGTCAGCCCCCACCTGCTTGTAGAGACATTCACACCAGTGGCCTGATGGAGGCGTATTGTAGCTCTGGCAGTGCTCATCCTGTTCCTCCTTGCACAAAGGAGCAAATACCAGTCTTGCTGATTGGATAAGGACCTTTTACAGTCCCGTCCAGCTCTCCTAGAGTAACTGCCTGTCTCCTGGATTCTCCTCCATGCTCTTGAGACTGTGCCGTGATGTCATGTGTGATGTCACTGTCATGTGCCATCCTGGAGGAGAATGACTACCTGTGCAACCTCTGTAGGGTCCAGGTATTGCCTCATGCTACCAGTGGTGACAGTGACACTAGCAAAATTCAAAACTAGTCAGAAAAGATGAGAAAGGAAAAAATGTCCGTGTCCTCCACCTGTAAAATCCTTCCTGTTTTGGGGTTGTCTCATTGTTGCCCCTCTAGTGCACCTGGCTAGATTTTGGATGATGTTCATCATGCAACATACATTATTTAAAGGATCTACTAATCTCCTGGGGCCTTCTATAACAAGGAACATTTAAACCTTATGTAGAGTTCATATCTTGGTGGGGTGGAGTTGATTTGGTTGCAAAGAAAATATCAACAAAGTTGGCAGGTATAGTGCTAATCTTTTTGTTCATCAGTTTAGATACAATAGATGTCCTGTTTGACTTACATTTATGATGCCATCATCAAGTAGCCAATCATAGAGATGTATCAATAAAAGACGTATTAGTGATTAGCTTCATGAATGTTTAAGTAATTTTATCCTGTCATGTCGTAGGACTTCTTTAAAAGACTGTGAGAAAAGAAGAGCTGGCTCAGAGGAACAGGAAAAGCCTTAGAATTTTCCAACAAGTAAGTGTGAACATATCTCAGTGACACACATCACAAACATACTTGTTAACAAGAGTTCACACATAATAGAGGCGTTTAACCGCATGTGCCTCTGTTACCCAGCAAGGTGAGGTGAGGCAAGGAGTAAGGTAGATGGTGCCTGCGTATCTTTTCTGCTAAGACTGTAATTATGGCATGCCATTATGGAGTGCAGAACAAAGGCGAGCCCTGCAGCTCTGCAGCAGCCGGAGAGCTGGGGATGTACTGCCGCCTCTATTCACACTGCAGTTAATAACAATACTCCTGAATGCACTGCAGACAGCCCGGCGTCAACCCTCCCACGTGTGTCTCCTTAGGTGTGTGTGTGTGTATGAGAGACTGGAAAGGGGGGATGCCATGTGTGAGGCAAGGAAAGAGAAAGAGAGACTGTGATGGATTTGCATGTTTGTACATTGCATAGGTTGTACATGTATACAAGAGAGTTTGAAGAAGAGTCAAGGTTTCAAACACACCTGCACGTATCTGCTACTGTGAGAATACAGGTATGGTATACCAAGCCAGGCTAACCATCATGATGAACAGAGATAAAAATGTCCATATGAATGGAAGGATACAGCTCCTTTGTTCAGGTGTGCCAGGGTGGCTGTATGTTTTGTGTGTATTTTGTTGTTGAGTGAGAGGTGGAATGGGTGGCCAATAGATCATTTTCACAGCAGATGTTTTGACTTGTTGTTGCAGGAAAAGAACAGGTGTTCCTGATAACATTAAGGTAGCTCTTGTCTTTGCAGGAGTTCCAGTAACTCATGACAGTGTCACAGTGTACAAGAGTGCATAACACAATGATCATAAAACTGAAGCATGTAAATCCACCATTATTCATCAATAACTGTGCTTTTCCTATTGTCGCATGCCAGAAAGGCTTAGGAGTGTTCTTGAGAGATAAAGCTATCTGTGCTATGCATACATTAAACACAGTAAGGAGTACTTACTATAAACACATTTCATAATGGCAATGTTGCATTTAGTTAGAATTTGGCAAATTGCAACATTATTAACTGGTGACATGACAACATTTCTCTGTGGTTACAGATTTTTATTGTATATTATCTCAATTTATCACTTTTGCTCTAAGTAATCATTCCATCATAATGGCATAGATATGAAGAAATAAAAAGGGGCTTAACTTAGCTTTATTTATATATAGTGCCAGAACTCAAGTTAAGTTGAAGGTAAGACAACAACAATAATAATATAATAATACAGAGAAAACCCTAGCAATCAGACGGCCCCCTATGAGCCACCACTTGGCAACTGTGGGAAGGAAAAACTCCCTTTTAACAGGAAGAAACCTTAGGGAGGTTGCACTACTAACTTGCTTTTCTACTCTGTTTAAGACAACTGCTTGTTTTTGTCTAAATTTTGTGCGACCAACTGAAGCGCCGTACATTAATTGGAAATATGCATGGCAATAAATAAATGTGAAATACCCTTTAAAACTGAGTGTTCATTGACCTCATTATTTGAAACTTTGGCTATGTGTTGTGTTATTATTGATGATTGTGACAGTGTATTTAGGAGACAACATATCATATATAAAAGTATCAACCAGAGTGGCACAGAAGTTTCAATAGTTAAATTTTACTTGCAGTACAGTATTTCCACGATGTTGCATTGTTTTGTTTACTTAAGCAGAGGAACCTCTTTTATCACTGGTTGTCACACTTAATTACACTGACTGTGTGCTGAGATTTGGGTGCTGTCACAATGCTTCCTCGTGCACAGTAGACTGAATGGAGAGAGTTGAGCTCTCCAGCTAAAGAGGGATAGACTGACACAATACACAGTTGAATAATGTTATAGTTGGCATATGGCACATTGTTTGTTTGTGTTTTGCATTTTGTTAAAAAGTACATTCACAATGCTGATTCACTCTGGTCACACCACAAACCTGTGTGCTATTTTTTTGCATACTGTAAACATGATGTTGACGCTGAAAGAAGCTATCATAAAACTTCAGTATACAACCAGTGAACCAAAGGAATACAGAATATGTTTAACCATCCAAACACAGAAGTATGTTTGTACTAGAAGTTTCACCTCAACAACAGCAACAGCAACCCAGAAAAAAGATTTGCTAGAAATCTGCCAACTCCATGAGTTTACATTAAATCTTTCAAAGACATCATCATTATGACAAAATTTAAAGTGAAATCCCTGTGAGGGATTAGATGCTATTACTGAGGGTTTACTTTGTATAGCTGATACTCTGTTTAGATAGCCGGTTAAATTCTTCTGGCATTTAATCCCGTAGAATTGAAACATGAGCTGATGGTGTTCAGGTGCCAAAACAAGTAAGGGCAGTTTGCAGCGTGAGAAATTCATTCCACCTTGTCAAGTCAAACATTTTGAATCTCCATTTAATTAGAATTTACAGTCTACTGTGTATAAAGCCAAAACCTCCACAATGAAAACAAAAATCCATGATATTTAGCAAAGTCAGTACTGTGACATTGCAGTTACTGTACTAAAATTTTCATTCTGACTTTTTGAAAATGTTTGACCATTCAATGAACTTAACAGTGCAGACAAAAAAAGAATAAAAAAAATACTGATGAAAGAACATATGATAACAGCCTCAGCAGCTGTGTTCTCAGATCTTGCCCTTATCCTCCAGCTGACCTCTGGGTATTTAGGAACCAATTTAAACTAGTCTACTAAGAGTGTTTCTGAGGGAAAGCATGTCTTAGTTGACAAATGGACCAGATGCAGAGACTCTTTCACAGAGAAAAGCAGACTTTTCTGATGAACAGCCAACATTTAACTGTGAGAAGAGCTGTGTGTGTGGAGCCAAGTAGCCACAGTTCGTCTGTAGCATTAGCCTTACACCAGAAGTGCTACATTAAAAACTATGAGTAACTGTATAAAATGGAAATATAAACAAAATGATATGATTTTAAATTATTTTAGTGTATAATTCATTTAAGTTGACAATTTAAATTATTGTTTTGATAAGTATATGCTAATTTTAAATTTGATTCCAAAAGTACATTTCAAATGAGCTGAGATGGGGCAACAAAAGACTTGAAGATTTATGTAAAGCTAAAAAATGTGAAACATTTCAGGGCTAAGGTGAATAATACCATGATTGGGTAAAACAAGAACATTCCACAGTGGACGAGTCAATTTATAAGTAACATTCTTCAAAGTAAACATTTCAAAGATTTGAGAAATTTCATCATCTGCAGTATATAATAATATTAAGAGATTCAGAGAATCCAAACAAATAACCACTTACAGTGGACAATTCTAAATACAGAACGGTCGTGATATTTAGGTGAATGATTTTTGTTTAAAAAAGAAAGACACCATTCTCTGGAAAAATTCTGAAAAACACTGTCCGTTAGGCATCTTGAAATATCAGGAATTCAATTTTGAAAAATACAACAAAGAGGACTTAAAACTTTTAAAAGGTGAAATCTTAGACTGAACAAAAACTGGGAAACATTTGGCTTTTAAAAAGCTTAAAACGACAGCAGTTGCAGAGGAAATGTTAAAAGAAAACATGATGATAAGATGATAAGACAGGGTGGCACGGTGGTTAGCACTGTTGCCTCACAGCAAGAAAGTCCTGAGTTCAATTCCACCCTCGGGCCAGATTCTTTCTGTGTGGAGTTTGCATTTTCTCCCCACGTTTGTGTGGGTTCACTCTGGCTTCCTCCCACAATCCAAAGGCATGCAGTTAGTGGGGGTAGGTTAATTGGAAACTCTAAATTGCCCATAGGTGCGGATGCGAATGGTTGTCTGTCTGTATGTGTTAGCCCTGTGACAGACTGGCGACCTGGCCAGGGTGTACCCTGCCTCTCGCCCTAAGACAGCTGGGATAGGCTCCAGCGACCCTGAAAAGGAGAAGTGGTAGGGAATGGATGATGCAAGACAGTAGTAAAATTGCCCATCTCAAAACAAAGACAACAGAGAATTTTTTAAAAAAAATACATTTCTTAATCACCACATTTGTGATATTGTAGGGACTTTACCCTTGAGTGCCTTGAGGTGACTGTTGTGAACTGGATATATATATATATAAAATTGAATTGAAATATAGTGTCTGTGTACACTGTGTCACAGCCCAAGGTGTCTCATAATGATGCAAAAGGTACCCTTTCACGTACTTGGGTTCTCAGTATACTCCAACATAAACCCGCTTGTGGCGGTAAGAAACGCTTAGAGCAGAGGCTCAAGCTGTCTATTCCAACACAAACACGCCAAAGTATCACTGATAAATCAACAATAAAATAGCTTCATGTTGTGGCCATCACATAGTGTATTTCAAACCGATTCAGGATCTGAAAGTGAACATATTTAAGGTACATAATGCTTTGTTAGGTTATTATTTTCATTTCACACGTAAAGCACATGTATAGATTCATTCCAACTCGCCCTCATTACCAACGGCCCACTGTCATTCCCAACGCATAAAATACCGATGACTTTGCACTCCCAACGCGTAAAATAGAGACGATTTGTCACGATCGTCGGTATGTTACACGTTGGGATGAGAATCTGTTGTTGTGTAATCTTCAATTTAATTCAGTACATCAGTCCATCCATCCCCTACTTATCCAGTTCATGGTGGTTCTAGAGCGTACTTGAACTGTTACGAGGTAGGGTGCACTGGACAAGTGACAAGTGTCCAGTCTATTGCAGCCCTAAATTGTATTTTGTTTTTAATTAAAATTTACAGTGTTTTAGCTTTTTGTGAAACTGAGTTGTGGGATGGCAAGACTTTTAACTAACTTGGGTCTAAAAAAAAAGTCAAGAAAAGAGGCTTAATAATCATATGGGACAACAAGGACTACAAGCCAGCTGGGGAAACCAATGAAAATTGGTATGTGGGAGGGTAAACGCAATAACTAAACTAAGCTAAAACACTTTTGGTAATCACATGGCACAGCTTAGAGCACACTGTTTTTGCTGCTCAGGACCTCTCTTTTAATTTGATGGTCTAGCCCCTGGACCTGTAGAATAAGCCAAGAAGATGCTGATATTAAAACAGATCATAGCAGAAATCAAACAATCTAAAATAAAAATGAATGTGAATGCTCCACTTTCATCTAATTTAAAACTCAAAGTAAGTTTTGTTACTATAAATACTGAAAGTAAGAGTCTAAAAGAAAACAATAAATAAAACATTCTTAGTCCTGGCTCTCCACATATTAACACTTGGCCAGAACAGTAGTCGTCACATTTGGGACTGAACTCGCTTCTAGTGTGATGCTTTGACTTCAGTAGAAATAAATGTAAAACCCAACATTTGATCAAAATAGAGTGACTGACATTGTATTGCCCTTAAGTGTCTTCATGTGGAGAGAATTTAATGATTACATATTAGTCAACAAAATACTTTTGACGTTTTCCATTGTGCATGAGTTTATATTTGTGCTTGTATCATTCTGAAAAAGTTGCCTGTAATTTAACTCTGTTAAACTGCTTAACCACTTCAAAATGAAATACGTCATGATCATTATTATCACTTTTTTGAAGAGGTACTGGGAACAAAGCCAGCACCGTTTGTTCATACAGAAACCCTCAGGCTGGTCTGTATTTACTGTTTTTCTTAATGACACTTCAGTAGTCTTGGTGGTAAGTTGGTATATGTTAACATAAATACTTCAAACCTGCGTCTCTGCAATTGGGTGTACAAATGTGAGACCACAAGTAAAGAAAATGTCACATACATTTTGAATCTTGTTAAAAAAAATCTTGTTGAAAAGTCCATTATCCTTGGTGCGTGTTGAGATGTGTTTGGGTATACTGAATCCTTCTCTGTAAAAATGCAAATCAGAGAATTGAACATGTCTCTGAAAAACAGACTGTTGCTTCCACTGGGCCAGAAAGAAAACAATTCAGGAAACAGGAATGGAATTCCTGCCACCCCTGTTGAAACTTTTGTGAAACTTTTATCTAGACATCCACTGTGAAATGCTGGTAGTTCCTTGTCCAAATCAAACCTTTCATCGTGTTTTCCCTCCCAAGAAATGGTTTAGAAATGCTATTTATCCTTTAGCATTACAAGTGCACAATTGCCTCCTGTTTAAAAAAAAATCTTCCTTGGGATAATTTGTTTAAAGAGCCTTTTAAATCTCTCAGTGGGAACCTTGGATCTCTCTTATTCTGCTTCAGGTGCAACAGATCCAATTTCCACAAGAGACAGCAGTGTGAGCTGCTATCATGAAGGAAGAGAAGATTCTGTGATGTACTGAAGGAGGACATGCAGAGGAGGATGCTAAGGAAAGGGTGAGATGAAGGCAGATGATCTGCTCTGGTGACTACTGAAGGGAAAGAGTTTCAGAGTACCATGCACTGCCCTCTTAGAAATTTTTCGAGACATATTTTCATGCTCAGCCCTTGTGCTCATCTGATTTTTGACACTGTCACTTAGTTCTTGTTATCATGATACAGCTTAAAATGCAATTGTCTGCTGGAAACTCACATCACACCTGTGTTCACAAGACAAAACAATGGCTGCAAATTGGTTTATTCAAACAAGTGTCTGATTGAACATTGTTCAAATACCACACCTCAAGGAAAGGAGTTAGCATGGAGACACCAAAACATTAAACATTAGCTCCCAACATCTTCATTTTGGGTATTAACCTAACTAACCTAAAAATAGTGCGGAATCTGAAATGTTTCCCCTTCAGTTAACATCAGAACATCTTATGTTTCTGTCCTACTAATATATCCTAATTCAGTAAGGAGAGCTCATTTAGAAGAACTGAACATGATTCATTGAGATATAGAAGTAAATTTAGAAATTAGACTCCAATTTCCCAACACAGAAGAACAAAAGCCCAGCAATGATAGGGATTAGGACAGCACTCCCTGGAGTCTAGTCACTGGTGATAGTGGAGATGAAGATGGAGGCTCTGAATGACCAGGCAGAGGCAGAAATACAGAGCAGGCAGATCACACAAGATCTGAGAGTGAAAAGTGGAATAATAGAAGAGGAAAGAAGGCTGATTGGATTGGGGAAGGTGGGCAAAAAATGACTGGACTAGAATAATGATGTTAGAATTGAGTTTGACAGTGTGGGAAAGAAGAAGAGTAGACTTACAGCTCAAACATCCAGGAATACAGCCAGGAAAAGTTCATAAAAGTTCCTTTATGAACTTATGCATAAGCTTCATTTGTGAAGTATTTTTTTTTAAACTAACATTTTTCTGTTCATTTTCAGCATCCACTGCCTCACCGGAATCACAAGCAAGCATTGTTGGACTACATTTACATTTCACAACATTAGAAATTAACCCTATCTTTGACATGTCTGGTGCTCAGTCTAAAGATGGGCAGGCACATATTTAAGCCTGGTTTTAATCCTGTATTTGCCATCCCCAACTAATTTAAGTATATGTAGCTCTACTGATAATTTTAAGTATCGCAAATCATGTGAAATTAGTTTTATAAAATCTAAAAGATGTGCATGATTATTTTATGCTATCCAATTTATGTCTCTAGTCTATGTCTGTCCATTAGGGTCTGAACACCCATCATGTCATGGGCAAACCGTCTAGGTTTTGTTTTATCCATGCAGATGTCTGAGTCATCAGTCAGCCAATGAGGACTCCTATCCAAACCACAACTCCAGGCAATCAAAATCTGTACTTTTTGTTTTTAATAAAATTGTTCTCCTTTGTCTTGCCAGAAAATAATCATACTATCTGTGATGCCCTAGTCTAGGGGTATGGGAGCACAACATAAGGATTAAAAAAGGGTGTCCTTGCTCAGGTCCCCACAACTAAAAACCCAGTTGCAAATTTAGAACTCGTGGTGAGGTTTATTGCTACACCAATAATACCAAAACTGAAAGCATAAAATCCAGGGTGAACCAAGGTCAAAATAACAAACAAAACAAGCTAATCTAAGAAAGTGCTGAACCTTACATGAAAACATACAGATCAAAAACTTTTTACATTTTTTTTCCCTCTCCATTTTGACCTTCTCCATCATAGGTTGTTAGTGTTATTACCTATGATAACGTAGACCTCTGAGGGTCTTTCCTGTCTTTGTGTTAGCATTTTTGGAATAAATGTGATCAAATCCATAAAATCAGTGTGGTTTCAATTATTACGTTCAGTGTGAACTGACTTTGTTGACAATACAATCCTTTCTGTCTCCACCCACACCCACACAATATCACAACAGATGCTACATTGTTTCCTGGCAACAGCAGCAAACTGCTGCACTTTGATGAGAAAAGCATTACTCAGATCACGACTTGGAACACTTTAAAGCCTTACTAAACCATCTTTTTTGTTTACTTTTAAATGTGTTGTAGGTAGGCCATGAGGCACTTTCTCATCATATATAATACTCTGTGACTTCCTTGAAGCAATGTTCTGGAACACAGTGATCTCTGGCTGGATGTCACCTCACGTTTCCCCTGAGGCCAAAATCCGAGAGATGCAGTAACCCAGTTTGTTCTGCAGGAATGTTTGTAATTGTCTTTGATGTATATTTTGTTTTCCACACCCTATGTTCTTCTCAAGGTGTGTGAGTACAGGCTACAGGCGTGTTAGCTTTGATGTTTGTAGGCGTGCGTGTTTCACTGGGTGGGAACGTATTCTGTTTACAAATTCTGTGAGTATGCATGGATGTCAGACTCAGGATGGTTTGGGGGTGTGGTGTGCTGGTTCACTTGAGGGAGCATTTAGATGACTGATAACACGGGCAGATTAAGAGAAGAACATAGTCCAGTGTCTTCATGCAGAAAGATGCAATCCACAGTAGGGGTATATTGTGAAGTTACAAATGATCCCCTATAACCACGAATGTGGAGAGGAAGAAATCCCTTTTTACAGGAAGACTTCTTCCAGAATGAAGTTCATGGATGAATGGTGAAGGGATAGAGAAGACAGAAAAGAGGAGCACAGGGAGACCACAAACAGCAAACAAGACAAACACAAATTACAGGAGAGAATCTACAAAAGTTAATGGCATGAGAAAGTAGCACATAAAGGAGACGAGTAGTGAAGTGTATTGGGTAAAGTCCCCCAGCAGGCTGAGCCTATAGTAGTAGACCCAAAGGATGGTTCAGGGTAACCTGAACAAATGTAAAGATTTTGAAGTCATGTTTTTTTTTAATTAATTAATTTTTTTTTACATGTATTCATTAACTGGATAGGTAAGTGTGGGAGCTATTAATGTCTGCAGCTGTTCATATGTCAAATTAATAGTTAATGGCTGGGAGTGGAAATCATGCTTATGCACATGGGTACAAGTATGCACCGTTGAAAAGAATTCACAAAAAGTTGATTCTGTTCATCTGGACGAAGCGTTTACAGTGGGAGAAACGTTTCGTCACTCATCCAAGTGACTTCTTCAGTGCCAGCTGACTGTAATTTTCCCCAACCTTATAAAGAGTACGTTTGCATAATGACTGAAACTAGCACCACTGGTAAGCAATGGGCTGTGAGGTCAGTTCATTGGTCAATGACCACTGATCATTGGGTCAAAGGTCAGGACAATTTGCATATTAATGATCAAGAAACGTTACATCCAGATGAACAGAATCAACTTTTTGGGAATAAGGAATTTCAGATGCTAGTTTTACAGCCATCAAACCTTTTAAGTAACATTAGCCAATTCATTAGCTGATAATCTAGCAGCTTTTTCAAAAACAGATAGACAACATCGGTGGCATTTTATTTCATGAAAACAAAATGAAGAACAAATAAGTTAAATTACTGGTTATTTGTAGATAAAGTCGTAACTGATTGGCTTTCAGTAATCAATAACTTTAAAAAAAGACAGTATCATATTGGTTTGCTTCCAGGTCCTCCTGTCATGTCTGGTAAGAGCTCTTTTGGTGTTTTAATGCGGATGGAGGTGTTTGAGATATGCCATTATGCCATCATTACAGCTTGTCAGAGTTTTCCTTCTGATGTCATCCTGGTACTCTATGTTAAGGATAAAGTAGATTTATGCCAACTTCCTACTAATGCTCTCAGCTTACTTCATTTGTTCATATTGAGAGATTTGTCAGTAATTTGAAATCTTTAGCTGTAAGGACACTTTATAACACCGGGTCCCATTTTGCTCTAAGGGCTGTAAGTAGAACTCTTGTATTCAGCTCCAAAAAAGATTCTTGAGCTACTTTTTCAAACAGTTCCATAAGCAGCTTTTTTCCCAAGAAAAACATTCTGCTAGACTTTTCAAATATCAGCTGGATCGCCATTTGGTCTGGCTTCTGCTCCAACAGGAGTTCTGGCCCATTTCAACCCCTAAACATTACCCTTTGTGTATACACCAGGATGTACCTGATGAATTTGTGATATAGTTTAGTGAAACATGCCAACTAGTTTCTATGAAGTGATAAAAATAAACCTGATGTTTCTTCTGGTTTGATCAAATTTGCCTTGGTCACACTTTATAATAACATTTGTTCATAAAACTTGAGTAAAAAAGTCATTTTTCCCTTTAACATTAAAATTATGATTATTAATGTTTGTATATTATAATTTCTATGTATTTATGTCATTATTTTGTGTAATATTTCTCTCCAGTTCATACTAGCTCAACAATAGTAATTGTTGTTTTGAATTTATTATCCTCTAACTCATATTTCCGTGGGCTCTGAGAGAAATGCTGAAGCCTTTTAATGCCCAGTAGATGTTTAAAATATCGAGTAGCTAGTGCTGAGTTAGCAGTAACTGCAGAACACATCCAGGTAAACCATTAAAGGTCTCACAATTTCATAATTTTACTTTTTGATCACCTCTGGTTTTTTTTTTTTTTTTTTTTTTTTTTTTTTTTTTTTTTTTTTTTTAATTTTTTTTTTATTTTTTATTTTAGTTTTTTTTTTTTTTATTTTTCAT
>VVHJ01033549.1:12031-23361 GCA_015107715.1 Tylochromis polylepis | reverse complement strand
CAGCAGTTCCTGCAAGACGAAGGCATTGATGCTATGGACTGGCCCGCCCGTTCCCCAGACCTGAATCCAACTGAGCACATCTGGGACATCATGTCTCGCTCCATCCACCAACGCCACATTGCACCACAGACTGTCCAGGAGTTGGCGGATGCTTTAGTCCAGGTCTGGGAGGAGATCCCTCAGGAGACCATCCTCCACCTCATCAGGAGCATGCCCAGGCGTTGTAGGGAGGTCATACAGGCACGTGGAGGCCACACACACTACTGAGCCTCATTTTGACTTGTTTTAAGGACATTACATCAAAGTTGGATCAGCCTGTAGTGTGTTTTTCCACTTTCATTTTGAGTGTGACTCCAAATCCAGACCTCCATGGGTTGCTAAATTTAATTTCCATTGATAATTTTTGTGTGATTTTGTTGTCAGCACATTCAACTATGTAAAGAACAAAGTATTTAATAAGAATATTTCATTCATTCAGATCTGGGATGTCTTATTTTTGTGTTCCCTTTATTTTTTTGAGCAGTGTATTTGTTCATTTATTCACCAGAGCAGATACCTTTCAATACCAAATTTTGAAAACTCAGCAGTAATTGTATTTATGCACCATAAGTACCACAGGCAGTACAGATATCAAGTAAGGTTGTCAGATTAGAGTCATCAGTTATTTGCAACACTATTTTTACCAACAGTGCCATCTTTTCCCTCTTCCCAAATGACAACTTCACACAAGATTGCTGGAGACTTTAGGGCTGTGCCATATCACATCATCCATAATAATACCTAGGAATACCATATTGTGATGTCATTGCTATAGCAATATCATGAATTTATCTTCTGCATTATGCATAACAGCAACACTAGCCCAGGCACGTTTGAGAGCAAGAGCTGCATGTTAACCTCCGATGATAATTCAGTACCTGAAAATGGAGCTATTTCAACAACCTACAAACAAAGCACAAGTTTGCAAAATATGCAAGAAAACTGTTCCTGTGAAAACAACAAATGTGTTTTGCCACTTGAAGCAAAAATCAATAAACACACTACTGACTACAATCAGGCTACGAAGGAGGAGATACTAGCAGAAGGTATGACCCAATGTAAACAGCTGACTCCTCAGAGCATCACTTGAGCACATGCTAGCTGCACTACGTATGACAGGAAGAGCAAACAGAGGATGAAAGTTACTGATGCAGTTACATGGTGGAAAAGCAGGGCTCTAAGCAGCTGAGTGTAAGTCTAAGTGTTAAGGAGTTATTTTTATACTTTTACTTAAAAACACTACCCAGGCTACTTTTGTGTTTCACACCCTTACTAAACAGGCAGGCACACAGCCCCTCCCCTCACTAGCAGCTGAACACTTGGAACAGCAGCATAACAAACCGACACCCTGGTCTTAATAGGAACTTTGTGAGGTCAGTAAGGCTCCTGTTTCAACAATACTTAAGTATTAAACAGTTACCCTCTGGCTGGTGCACATATTAACGTTTGCTTTTTAACTATTAGCAATTACCCATATTATTCGTCTGGTTAATATGGCTAATAATAAAATGTTAATGTTATCAGCACTTCCCATCTGTAACATTAATAGTGGTTGTTTAACAAGGTAAGAATTATTTGTGTCGAAAAATGTTTCTCTTAGACTAGAAGCTGAGGAAAGTCTACAGCAGCCAGACAGAAATGGCAGCAGTCCACCTTCAATATTTGATCACTAGAAGGACAGGAAATGAGCAGGGCTCCAGCTACATTTGCACAAACCAGTGCTGTTCTAATCTTTATTTAAAAACAACTATACCTCCTAATATTGTCCTTTTTCCTTCATTTGAAAATGCCACTGAGTTAATTTCTTAGCTATTTAAGCAGGAGAAGAAAATACAATCAGAAGGACTGACTAGTCCAAAACGATATTAAAAAAATAAATGTAAAAAAAACTGAGGAAACAATCGAAAGGATGAGGCTAATCATTATTGTGTATTTTAGAGCCATTTCAAACCTTTGAATATGAAAGGAAGTGATTAGATCATATTTTTAATGACTCATGATCATGTGTGACACTTTGCACTGTGTGAAACACTGCCCACACACAATGTGAAAGTAGTCTGTCAAGTGCAGCAAACACTGCACCAGCAGACCACACGCCTGTGCAAAATGTGGTCCCACACTGCTCAGGTCAAGTGCTTATTATGTCAGTTTAAGCCAATACAGCCGAGACACAACGACAAATTTCTAGATAGACGTCTTGCAGAGCTGCATTAGCTCTAGCTGGTGTTAGCCATCTTACTTTCCATCTTGGTTGTATTGCTTAGACCAAAATCACATGTCCTGACACAAGTGATTTCTTATCCCCATAACGATGTATATCACAACATAGTGCATATATCACAACTAGCTAGTCTGCAAACATCAACTGCAGAGTGTGCAGTCTCTGATGAGGTGCACCGTTAAGCTCATACAGGGATGTGCTGTTTGGCTCATCCACATATCTGTTGTTGCAGCGTAGTATGCTACGTTTCCTCCAATACCTTGGCCTGACACACGAAATATAAATGAGGCAACTCTACTTGTGTGATGTGTTTTCAGCTCGGTGTCGTGTCCCTGGAGTCGAGTGCTTTGATCAATGCACGAAATCATACATTTCTAGATATAAGTTGTAAATGTATATTCATGAGTCTTTATTATATGGCGTACCGCGGAGAAAAGCTTGTTCTAGAGTTTGAGTCTGAAGTTTATTTTGAGCACCTGGCAGATCTTTTTTTCTTCTCATTCGTGAATTCTCCATACTCTTTCACATGATTCTTGCGTAGGTGGTAGAAGAGGATTGTTTCTGTGGTAGGGATGGGTTTTCTGCTCTGTGTCAGACTTTTCATAACCGAGCATGTCCATGCTGCAGAGGCAGCCCCTCTTTTAGGAACAAGCTCCTTAATTTGTTTTGGCTGGTCTTTCTGTGGTGCCACTGTGACTATTGCAAACCGTTATCTGAAGTGATGAAGAAATACTGCAGTAAACACTGTGCGCAAAATAAGCAATAGATGTTTTAATATTGTCATCCAATACAGTTCGTCACATCGCACAGCCCTATTTGTCACAGAGAGAGAGTCATCTCCAGCGATGCTGAATGACTGCGTAATGTCTCAGGAACAACAGTTAACTGGTGGTGCACATAAATAACTAGTTTAGCCAATTACCACTTCCGATGCCGACTGCCAAAGGCCGGAATATTTTATCTGACTAGCCCGCACGTCCCTAATTTGGTCACCTCCACAGCTGGACACTATGGTTACAGCCTTGCATTTCACTGCTCTTTGGAAGTGACAGAAATCACTCAACTGGTTTAGCCTTTGCAAACAGATTTAAAAGCAGCTGTGTCATTAACAAACAATTCAATTTTGCCGTCCAACAATGTGCATCTGGCTTTGCCCACATTACAAGCAAAGCTATCCAGAGTAGAGGGATGTTTTGGAAACAAAGGTGCTGCTTTCACCTGACTTATACTGTAAGTGCGAGCGACAACAGCACTTATAAATAATCCAGACTACTTATAACATAAGAAAACTTCAGTTTTGAAGCAACCAAAAATCACAGCAAACCTGTGGCAGCTAGTTAGATCAGCAAAGACTGAAAGCAATCTCTTTAGGGAGGACTGGGTACTTACAAAGCCAGGCTACTGAGTGTGCGGAGCACATGATCACAGTTTGACGTGAAGAAGGATGAGGCTCGAGCAAAATAGCAGAGAGCAATCTCAAGGATCCTGAGCTGAGGCAAGGGCACCTGCCAGCGAGAGGCGTACTCCTCCACCAGCTGCAAAGGCAAAAACAAACACATCTAGAACAAAAGAACAATACAATCACACAGCATCTCAATGGATGTTACAGTTTTAAGGGTTTTGATTGCAATCACAAGTACACGGCTGATATTTCTAATAGCACTTGATTACAAGGATCTGTTTACATCATGTTATACTTTAGATGTGTGTGTTTTGGACAGCTGCCTAGATTATTTTAGCTTGAACATGTACTACAGGCTCCTCATGAAACAATATCTGTTTACAGTTGACCTATGAAATCCTAATGTCCTTATGTTGCCCTCTAATGGTGGAGATCCAGCTCATCTCCAGTGGACGGCAGTGAAGTGTGAACCCTCAGTCAGTGTTTAGTTTAGGGCCTCGTCCAAATACAGCAATTAGTTCTCTACTAAGCTAAATCTAACCATGTTAGCAAAGCATGACAGCTCGAGTCAATACCATGTGCAATATTATTTCAAAATATGTGGTGCAATAATTACTTCTCATTTTGTTATACTCCCAAGCTCTAGCATCCTATTTTCAGCTCCCAATAAACCAAGTCAAATTAAAAACGCTGATGCTTCATGCGTTTAATGTTCACTTTTAAAGTTTGGATGGCTTACAGCTTGGATTTGTCAACAGGAAGTAGTACACCTGGCTATTTCCAGTGTCAGTAATTGGGCAAACATGAAGTCATCTCTCTGTTGTTAACAGTGCCGGGTTATTGGTTACTGCCATTCCAATGCGCTTTTGCATGAGATGCAACTACTGTGAGACCATTTAGTGATGCCAGGAATTGTTTTCCCACTGCTGTGACATATCGAAAAGTGGGCTGAATAACAAACCACCGACTGTACAGAATACCAAATATTAACCCAACTTCAGCGTAATCGCTGCCAAAACGTACTGGAGTCGTGCAAAATCCTGACTAGCGGGTATTTTGGTAAACATTAAGGGTACTACCTATGCTAACTTGCAAGCAAATTTTGGGCTAGCTGGCTCAAGCGATTAGCCAAGTTAGCCTGAAAGCTGGTGCATTAATCATGCACTGTCACTAAATGACTGCTTAAGTTGCTCGCAAGTTTTGCTAAAATCGTGTGTATGCGAGCTCGGGTTACTTGACACGCTGTTTGTCACCCCGATATGCTTGTTTTTAAAGCGACTACTGTTAGTTAGCTACATGATAACGGGCTTAGCCGCTAATGCTAGCCGTGTGTAACTAGTAGTTCTGGGGGAGGGGAGTCGGCTAACATATATGCTTATCTTTGACAACAAGCCTGCCGCTAACTTCAGCTACGGCTCCATACCTTGCAAAAGTCAAAGCAGAACGCTTCGCTGTCGCCTCGGAGTTCATCGCTTGAGTAGCGGCTAAACAAAGTCTGCAATTGTTTTTCTAGACCCTCTAACTCGTACACACTGCTCTCCTCCGCCATACTGCCTGTCTAGCCTCGCTCGTAGCAGCCAGCACACAACACATACATCGCCACGGTCAACGACTTGCATTGACAGCGCTGATTGGATACCGGGAGTGTGAAGTGACGCGTTCATTTACGAGACCAGCACGCGCCGATGGGAGGGCGGATGCCTGTGATAACTTACAGACGCCCAGTTAGAGTATCCTCCCGGTAATTACGGTGTTACCAGAACACCATTACATGCACCACAAACCACATGGTGAACACAAACACGGCGCGTTAATGACTGTTAATATTTGCGTTCACGTCCCATTTATAGGCTTGGAAAAATCATTGTGCATTGAACCGGTATAACTTAGGTTTTGCTCATATACAAATCTTTTTTGTATATCATAAGATAGCATTTATTAGTCTCATTACTACTATACAACAATAGATAACAATGTACAATATACAAGGTAAAAGAATTATGATTTCAATATACAATAATACAATTTGGGGCGTGAGATGGCACAATCCCCCACCCAAAATATGATTATTTCAGTATTTCCACACAGTCCAGATTTTTCAAATGGAATTATTGCACTTTATACTCCTTACTATTTATTTTTGAAGCTTTGGTTTTGCAGATTAATTACATTATTATAGATCAAGCTGCTGAGCATTATGTAAATATTTAAAGTCAACAATGGCTGCAACATTAAAGGAATATATAAACGTCAATAAATTAATAATTATAATCTAGTAATGTCATGAATATGATTCTGAAAAGTGTCATTTCACATGAGAACCTTTAGGTATTTTAAAATGTTCAAATATACTACGTGTTCTATTAAGCTACTTACATAGGATTGTAACTTTTACTTCAGTAAAATCCTTTATTCCACTTTGCAAAACAACCATCGCGAGATTATGTTTAAGTTCTTGTGTAGCTCCACTTTTCATATAACAAATCTGCAATAGGACACAGAGCTGCACATGATCTTGAAAACTGTGGTATGTACACCTGTTTTCTTTTTTAAAAAGTCCTGGAAACATCCCTGCGACTAATAACCACAAAACAGCATGTTTAACAGTGCAAAGGCTGTTACTAGGAGATGAAATGGAGTGTTGAGTCTAGTCTAGTGTTCCACTAGACTTGCACAGTCTAGTGGAAAATAATTGCACATTGTAATTTATCAGTCCCCACTGTGTGCATTCGCATGTGTATATGGATGGTCTGCTGCTCTTTTTCACTGTGGACCCTGACAGTGGCTGGAAGAAAAGACCTCAAATATCTCCTTACATGCCACTGTCACTGGAGACATTGCTCAGTGCTGTTAGAGTGTCCTACATGGGGGTGGGAGGTGTTTTGTAACTGGGATGACAGCTTAGCCACCGTTCTCCTGTCACTCACTACCTCCACTGGGTCAAGAGGGTGTGTCAGACCAGAGGTGGCGTTATGGATCAGCCTGTTCACAAATATATTACATAAAGTACATTTTCAAATATTTATAAAATTGTTTGGATAGGTGTGTTCAGGTGCTCTGTGTAAACTAATGTAGCCCAACTATTACATGAGGCCTAATAAAGAAGCAACCTACCATAAATGTGGCCATCTTGTATTTTATTAAACACTCACATTGTTAAATTGCATATAGATATGGTCAAGATGACCTGCTGAATTTCAACCAGGGCATCAGAATGGGGATGAAAGGTGACTTAAGTGAGTTTGAATGTGGCATGGTTGTTGGTGGCAGACAACCATCTCTATGGCTTACAGAGAATGGTCTGAAAAAGATTTTTAAAAATCCACTGAGCAGCAATTCTCTGAGTAAAAATGCCTCGTTGATATCAATAATTAGAGGAGAATGGCCAGACTGCTTCCAGCTAATAGGAAAGCAACAGTAACTCAAATAACCACTTGTTATATGCAGAAGACTATCTCTGAAGCAGCAGAAGACCACACTGAGGCTACATGCCACACAGACTCTCTAAAACTGGACAACAGAAGATTGGAAAAATGTTGACTGCTCTTGGGAGTCTCAAATGTGTGACATTCAGATGGTAGTATCAGAATTTGGTGTAAATACCAAAAGCATAGCTCCATCCTGCTTTGTTTCAATGGTTCAGCCTGCTGTTAAGTGGTATCATGATATCAGGGGGTAATGTTTTTGGTGCACTTTTAGTCCCTTGGTACCAACAGACCACTATGCAAACATCGTCACAAAGCTGAAGTCATTTAAAACTGCTTTCTTGAACACGACAATGAATGCATTGTACTCAAACTGCCTCCACAGTGACCCAGATCTCCATCCAATAGAGCACCTTTGGGATGTGGTGGAACAAGAGAGTCCCGTCATGGATGGACAGGCGAAAAATCTGCAGCAACTGTGCGATTTCATGTCAACATGGACCAAAATCTCTGAGGAACGTTTCCAGCACCTTGTTGAATCTACGCCATTAAGAATTAAGGCATCTCTGAAGGCAAAAATGGGTCCAACCTAGCCCCAGCAAGATGTAGCTACTATCCACTTTTAACAGAGTGGCTAGTAGGTATACCTTGGTAGGTATTTGATAAGATCATACCTAAGTTTCCCTAAGCATCTTTTTGTTTCTGAATAATTTTTTCCTCAAATAGTGACAAAGAAAAACAAGAAGCCACACTGCTACAGAGTGTAATTTTTATTTAGCCTTATACATTCATTAAGGAAAAAAATGATGTCATATTAAATATTTTCTCCTACACACTGCAATGATGAAGTAGTCCAGACTACTTTACACCTTAATAACACCATGATTATTTTCAGATTTCAGATTACCTGACATGGATTATTCTGTGTACACACAATCATGAAATCAGCATACAGGGAGCAATCATGAAAATATAATATGCATATATACACATACACATGGCAACTCCCATAATAAATGAGTTGAATGTGACTTCTGTACTCCTGTGTGGTACACAAGGCCACAGTGAAGATACAATCATTTACGTTCCTCCCAGTCTCTCTTCTAGTCTGATACAAAACAATAAAGAAGTCTAAACGGTAACAAAACTTATAAAAGATTCAAGCACTACAGGCTTGAGCAATAATAACAACCCCATCATAAGCTGACAGTAGGACAACATATTCTGCTCATCACGCTTTAAGACTCGAGGTCAAACATACAAAAATGATTCAAAAAGAGAGAAATAAGAGCCAAACTCAAACCAAAACTTCTAAAAACAGACTGCCATCTTTAAGACACTAAACTAAATGTCAATGTGTTTGTCACGTTAAAGTAAGAAATGTAAAGGCATGTAGAGTCTTTTTTTTGTTCTTAATTCAGTTCATCGGTGGATTCTGACATGGAACGCTCCATCCTCTTCCGGACTGTGACGAAGTTGAGCAGGTCGACGGCCGTCACCACCCCGAAAACCATCTGCTTCTTGCTGTGAGAGCCGTCAGTCAAGTCTGGTGGAGGACGAGGAGGACGAAAGAGAGAGTAACAGAGAGATCATTTATCTTGCTCGATCAGTTAAAACCTTCAAAGTGTTGCACTGCTTCCACTACACTTTAATTAGTAACAAACTTAAAAAATAAAAACCCCAGATGAATAGTCCTGGAACTCCTACTATTGTAATGTAGGACTCTGGCCACTAGGGGGCAGTAAAACAAGCCAAGTGAGCTCTTATAAACTTTTCAATATTCAGTTGCAGTTGTCTCTTCAGCTGCCAAATGGCCAGCTATGTCCCTTAGCCATTTGGTGCCAAGGATCCAGTATACAGTGTGCTCACATGCTATTGTGGGTATACACATGTAAATGAGACACGTGTAGTATGACAAATACACACGTGGTATGTCAGTTATGTTCAACATCAGCTGACATGTAACAGTAGCTGCCACCTTTCTGGAGTTTATTTATTGCTGTCAGAGCTCCATTTTACCAGCACCAGTGAGTGCTCATGCCAGAATGTGCAGCATTTGGGGGGGGGGGATAAATCTAGCTCACTATTACTCACTATTTAAAGCCGATTACGATCAGTGGCAGGTAAATCTCTGTATTTTACAGTTCAACTGTTTTAAAATCAGGTGCCTACAGCAGGGGTCTCCAACTCCAGGCCTCGAGGGCCGGTGTCCTGCAGGTTTTAGATATCACCCTGGGTCAACACGCCTGAATCAAATGATTAGTTCATTACCAGGCCTCTGGAGAACTTCAAGACATGTTGAGGAAGTTGTTTAGCCATTTAAATCAGCTGTGTTGGGTCGAGGACACATCTAAAACCTGCAGGACACCAGCCCTCGAGGCCTGGAGTTGGAGACCCCTGGCCTACAGGGTTTGTGTAATCACTCCGACAGTCAGATAGGGAAGATAACAGTTGTGCAGTGGAAGTCTGATTGATAGGTCTGTGTTTCCATCTTTGATCAATTTAAAAGATGCAGATTTTATTTTATTATGAAGCTGCCGGGCAGGAGGAAAAGAGGAAGACCACAGAGAAGATTCAAGGGTGTAGTGAAGGAGGATGAGCAGAGGGTTGGTGTGACAAAGGAGGATGTTAGGGGCAGGGTCCTAACGGGAGCAGCCAAAAGAAAAAGAAATTTAAGTTTCCTTCTCAGCCTGCACATTTTGGATTTCAATACTGAAAAAACAAAAACGCCTGCTTAAATATAACCTTGACAAACAGATAAACAATCAGCTTGTTGTTTGCTAAACTGTCTCTACTTGAACAGGTCAAGGTCGTCTAAAGCCCGCCCCCAGATTCTCACACCGAGCTCGTGCATCGATACTCAGTCAAGGAGCAGCAGGAAGCGGATCTACCGAGCTGTTAAACATGTGGTTCTTGCAAACACACAACCTCAGTCAGTGTGTCACAGGTCGAATCACTAACCCTTTGTCATAGTGTAACCGCACAGATTGTTATGACTTATATCCACCGTTTATATCCACAGACAACAGGAGCTGAACCAGCCACAGCACAAACTTACGGCGGTGTGTGTGTGTGTGTGTGTGTGCACATTGCTGTACTCACATTGGATCTGTTCGTGTACCACCAGGGCAAAGTGATCAGTCTCCAAAATCGAAGACAACTTTCCCAAGTTGTCAGTCAGTGTGATCTGAATGAAAATAAGCAGATGTGCTGATGATATATTTATATAGATATACAATCACATTCATCAACATCTGTCATAGTAACACTTTTTATACACAGACAGAAATAGAACATAATACAAACTTATCTTTTAAGCACTAAATACAAGTCTAATTTTAAACTCCGACTTTCTAATTCAGCAAGTTTACAATCTTTTTTCCCCCATCTGGAGATCGCCTTCAGCCAATCAGAATCAAGAGTGTAATCTTTAAAATCCATTAAATTTCCAACAAACAAACCTGTTTGAACTGCTTGTAAAGCACTTTGCTGACAGGATCTGACAAGTTGATCTTCCCTGCAAGGATTGAAGACAGCATGTTCCCTAAAGTCACCATGCCCAGGATCAATCTACACACACACAAACAAACAAACAAGAAGTGAAGTTAAAGGTTAGTTAAAGATAAGGTTTTCAGGGTCTGAAACACAGCTTCTAGGAATATGTAAAAATCAAACATTCAGTGCTTTTCTGTTGTAAAGCTGCTCTTTCTACCCATAGCACACCCACCCTGTGTCATCGACCACGGGCGCCTGGTCAAAGCCATTATCCTTGAGGATCTGGATCGTCTTCTGGCAGCTGACGGTAGGCAGGACGGTGAGAGGGGCTGACATGTTCAAGCACTGCAGCTTCAAGTTCCACCACCTGTGAGAAAAGGACGGCATGTTTCATGAGGGAGACTCAACAACAGGAGATTTGGCCTTTGTAAATGACACGCACCATGGTTTCTTCACCATGAGGTCCTCCTCTCTCAAGAAGCCCTTTTGGACCATCCACTTATCACTCAGGAACTTTGACCTTGAGGGGGGTAAAGATGAAGATTGTTTGCTTTCTTTATGTAAATGCAGATCAAACCCAAATTGTCTGCATATAACCGAAGGACCTCTAGCACGAAAACATAAAGAAACTCACATGTAGTTGCGGATGGAGTCTGGCAGGATCACCACACAGCGCTGGCCCTCCTTCAGCTCTTTGGCGGCATGCACAGCTGCTGCCATGGCCGTCCCCGAGCTGCCTCCTGTCACA
>VVHJ01033548.1:0-14681 GCA_015107715.1 Tylochromis polylepis | reverse complement strand
GATATTGGGGAGAAATAAAAAATGTAATCCGATCCATTAAATATCACAAAAGCACCTCACAAAACTTGCGACATGGCGTAACCCAGGTAGTGACCTTAGCACGTCGGAGCAGCTGCCAAACTGGCATTTCATCTCCGAGCAAGCTATCCCAGAGAAGTAAAGCAAGTTCATCTCTGAATGTTTGTAAAGCATTCCCACGTTAAGCTTAACAACCGATATATGGAGCTCGGACGTCTGTGCGTTGTTGTTGCTAAGTTTTACTTTGGAAAAAAAAAACAGTGTTGCAGGCTAAACAGTTTCGTGGTTCGAAAAAAAAACCTATGAAAAACACTTTTTTCATACTTGTGTTAAGTTTTGTAAAGAAATTACACAAAATTCAGTCTCAGGTTAAATGTGATAGAAACAGCTTATGCTGACATCCATCTCGATAAAAGCTGAGGGTCATGAGAAGCCGTGTTTGCATTTATTTGCACTAACCCAAACCCTGATGTCTCTTTATGTTAAGCTTTAAATATAAAAGGGTCCATTCTACAACTTGGTTTGTTTTTTTTTAAAGTTGTTGAATATAAACATGATTTTGTGCTGATATTGCACTTCTTTTTTTCAGAACCAAAGAGTTTTTGAAATCTGCATAAAATTGCATTTTAAATTACTTTTTGAATATTACTTTAAATACTTAGACTTAAAGTTCTGCTAAAAGTTTAAATAAAAAGATCAGTATTGCTGAGCAGTGAAATATTTTGGGTGAAGTGTATTTTTTGTATACAAGTATAACAGAATAGCTTTAGTGTTTTGTTTTTCAAATTTGAGTATGAACTTATACAAAATGCAGCAAGACATTACAAAAAATAGACTATATCGGATTCATATCGGTATCGGCAGATATCCAAGTTTATGATATCGGTATCGGACATAAAAAAGTGATATCGTGCCATCTCTACTGCAAAGTAATGGGGGAATAAAATTCTAGAACAACCATCCAAACATGATTTCGTCTGATTCTGAAAAATATTGATACTTTTTACAACAACTAATTGTTCTTGGAAATGTCCGAGCTTTTGCCTGGAAGCAGAAATCAAGCCTGCAACCATTGACACCCCGACTCTCGCCAGTGTTAACCAGTATGTGCTCTTCATTAACAAATGTGTCTGATTACAGCTAAAAAAAAAATTCCACAGCAGAAACATTTGTGATACAGCAACATAAATTATATAAGTACTGTTCTGAGTCTTGTGTGATAAACTGTGTGCTCCTTATAGTTCTTTCAGTCAGCGAGTGGAGGATTGTCTTCTCAGTTATGGTGCACACTGACACCTTGTGGTCTGTGGGATTTCTGCTTTGCCTAACGCAATGAATCTCAGCACACAGCCGCTGGTTTCTTTAAATTTGTTTTTCCTTTATGTTTGAAAATGTCACAGCCTGTACTGTCACGAACATTCTTCACACTCTGCCACAGTAGGAAAATCAGGACCTGTTTTGCTTGGCTGCCTTTCACCTACTTAACGCCTTTTAGGGAAATCAGGTGTCATTTATACTGTGTGCACTGTAAAGGCGGTCATTTTTGTTGGCCTTCAAGCAGCAGCTTTACTCACCTGGTAAGCACAGACTTTGAGTTTCAGTGTTATTTTGTTGTCTGATTATATTTATAAATGTCATTTCAATCAAACAATATTTAAATTTCAAGTATTTGGTTATGTCTGTTGTCGTCTTCTTATATAGTTAGCCTTATTTTTAAGAAAAAGTTAACAAAACACAAATGTTTAAGGTCACAATGTTGCAGCTGATTGGGGGGGGGGGCAAATACTTGAGATCAAAGTCAATGAATAATGTTCCATATGTATTTTTTTATTTCCAGGTAGAACAAATAAGTTGAAACTGTATTAAATGAAATTATAAATGATTAAAACAGATTTTATTGTACTGTAGGCATTTCTGTATTTATCTAAAGCCCTAGCATTTATATTACAACAGATACACTCGTTGGCCTCTTTATTAGGTACACCTGTTTAACTGTTTGTTGACGCAAATATCTAATCAGCCAATCACATGCCAGCAGCTCAATACATTTTGGCCATCTGCTGAAGTTGAGAAGAAAGGTGATTTAAGTGACTCTGAATGGTGCATGGTTGTTGGTGCCAGATAGGCTGGTCTGCATATTTCAGAAACTGCTGATCTGCTGGGATTTTCCCCATGAACATTTCTAGAATTTATAGAGAATGGTTCGTAAAATGAAAAGCTATCCAATGAGCGGCACTTCTCTGGGCAAAAATGCCTTGTTATAATAATTGTTATAATACTTAAGGCAGCACTAAAGGGAAGGAGAAGAGGGAAGAGGTTTCAACTACACAGTGTACCTAATAGTGTTTGGTGAGTGGATATGTAAAACATTTGAATCTTTAAACCTCTATCGGCAGCTTTTCACTGATTTTTCTTCTTTCTGTTTTGAACTACAGTCTGGTAAGATGGAGAATTTATCCAGCAATGCCACATTCAACTCCAGCAAAGCTGACCAAAGTGTTTGTGCACCAAACCAAATAGCGATTCTCTCACTGATTGACATCTTTACTTTTATCATCGGGGAAGCAGTGGCAGGAAAACTGCTGTGGATCATCTTCACATCCAAGAAGACTATAGATATCCTCAATTGTAATTTAGCTATCTTCCACACTGTGCATTATTTTACATCCTTCATTCATTTAATTTTGCTGTTTTTGCTACCACAGTACCAGACAATACTGCTCAAGGTTTTACTTACCTATACACAAACAGGAGGCTCATCAAGTTTGGTTTTCATATGCATGGAGAGATACATTGCTGTGATTTACCCCACATCTTACCATCTGCTGAATAAATACAAATTCAGGGAGGTCTGTGCTCTGACAATGTGGCTCCTTACTGCAATTATTGTTTTTACAAGTAATCTAGCAGATATTCCCTTTCTGATAGATCAGGCATTAAGTGCTATCCCACGTTTTCTGATGTTACTCACGTGTATAATGATGATCTACTACAACGTCAGCATCTTGAGGGCGCTAAAGAAATCTGCACCAGATAAAGATGAGCTGCATCCTGCCAAGAGAAGAGCCTTCCTAACCATCCGGGCTACCACACTCATCAACTTGTCATGTTATATTCCAACAACCATACTGCAAATCTTCATCTATTTGCATGAACCTGCATATGACTGTTCACTAATACCTCTGTGTTCAACTTTATTGTCTATTGCAAGTCTTGGACATCCACTGTTTTACTTGTCAACCCAAAGGAAGCTGCGTCTCTGCTTAAAGAGAGAAAAGAAAGCCAGGTGACTGTCTATCAGTCCATTCTTGTCATTTAAACTCAAGTTAAGGGCATTTAGATGGATAGATGTGTGGGAGGGAGACAGGTATTACAGTAAAGATGCAAGCAGCAGATATAGTGAAAGTAGATACATTTAAATACCTGAGGTCAACCATCCAAAGCAATGGGCATGAGGAATGAAGATGGGAGTGCAGGCAGGGTGGAGTGGGTGGAAATGAGTGTTGGGTTGAAAGAAGAATCTTTCAAGAGTGAAAGAGGTTTAAAAGATGGTCATGAGACCTGCTATGGTTTACAGTTTGGAGATGGTGGCTCTGACAAACAGACAAGTGGCTGAAGATGTTAAGATTTTCATTAGGAGTGACCAAAATGGAAAAGATTAATAATTATTTCAGAGGAACAACTCAGATTGAGTGCTTTAGAAACAAAGTTAGAGAGGCAAGGCTGGAATGGTTTGTACATGTACAGAGGAGGGAGAGTGGTTATACTGGACAAAGGATGTTGAATATGGCGCTTCCAGACAGGAGAAAAATAGGAAAACCTCAGGAGATTCAGTGCAGTGAAAGAGGACATGGAGAAGGCTGGTGTTACACAGGAGGATGCTAAGGACAGAGTGAGATGAAGGCAGAGGTTGGGCTGTGGCGACCCCTAAAGGAAGCAGCTGAAAGAAATAGCCTCAGCTCCTTATTTAGAAATGTCTTTCTGTTAGCAAATGCAGAGATTTGTTTTCAGTAGGAAGCCTTCTTTACACTATTTAATGAACTGTGTGCTGTTTAATTGTTTTTTATATATTATGATACACTGACAACGTGTGGGGTAAAATATTTTGTCTGTTAGTAGCACAGGATGAATTTCAGAGTTGCTGTTTACCATAAATGGTCTTTTTTCGATTTGATTATGTGACAGCCTGACCTGTACTAATACTCACCGCTCTTCTATTAGGAAAATTGCCGACTTTGACAAGAGAGAGAAGGAAAGCTGGATGATCAGATTTTAGTACTATCTATATTCATAAATGACTTTGTGCAGTAGTATAATATTTAATACAATTGAAGTAATATTGTGCTGTTGCTGTACATTCACATGAAAATGGCCACAAGAAAGTGTGTGTTGAGATTCCTTTTGCTTTGATTTGCTTGCTGTTTTGAGAATATCATGTACATTTAGACGAGCCGATATTTAAGTGTAGGTTGCCAGAATAATGTTGTATTTATAAGTTGTGTACTAAAGATAAATAAAAATCAGGTCATGGGAAGGTGCTGAGAAAAGAGGTGAAAGCAAAGTTGAAAAGAAGAAATTGTTGCTTTAATGTAATAATTATATGTTATTTATGTAATATTGTACACAGCATGATTAAAACATGTTATTATAAACCAATAAAAATATTAGATTGCAGAATCATTACAGTAGTCACTACACTCACTAATAATTAATAACTAATAATAACTAATTAATAATTAATAAAACACTAAGAATTTGAACCTAAAAATAATTTTAAAAAACACAAACTGAAACAGTAAATGTGCTTCCATCTTTTTTGGGACTAACTTTACTCCTTTAATAACACAGAAGCAATTCTATTGGCGCTCTACTCCAGCGCAGATCCCAAACGCCTACAACAGATGCATTTTGTTTCAGAGACAGCTAAGTTGGCTTTTACAGCGAGCCCGTGGATTTGCAGTGTTTTTGGTTCTGACTCACAAAAAATCGGCGCACAATAAAAAATTCTCTGTTTCTTGTTTCAGCGCTTCCCACACACTTTATTTGACTTCTGTCTGGTATCACACCGCTCACATGCAAAATTGAAATGTCTCTCAAAATGCTGCTGGTAATAGAGCTGTGTCAGTGTGATAGCTTGTCTGTGTCTTACAGTATCTAATAGTGATTTTAATAAGTACCTGATCATACCTGATCTGCATGATGTGTGTACACAGCATGAAGATCAGCTGTTACACACTGTTATAATAACGTGCTCTCCTCTCCTGCCAGGACCACACAGCCCGAGAAGTTTCTAGCTGAAGAGTTCATCGAGATGGTTAGCAGATAAGTAGCTCACGCATCAGGTCTGCTGGTTTTTGGCTGCTAATGTGTGCTGCAGTTGGCAAAATAATGCTGATCATTTAAATTAGCGCACAGATCACCCGTAGAACTCCCATACATGCTTCTGTGTGATTGTGGCTAAGTTGCCCCACTTAATATGGCTCAAAGTTTGTTATTATCCCCACTTTTAAACATAATTTATCACACACTGCTCATGCTCCTGGGTAGGATGACCAGATGTCCCTCTTTATATGTGACTGCATAGCTTCTTTATTCCTTTTCTCCCTTGTCCCACATTTTGACTGGCTTTTTTGATTTTAGCATACATTTTGACATGTATGCGTGTATGCTAAAGTCTGGATTATGTGCATGAAGGAGAGAGTTTGTATTGTATTGCAGGTTTTTTAAGGCCACACACATCAGCAAGCTTCGCACATTTTGTTGAACATGATGGAAACATGTGACACAGTATATTCATGTCATAATTAGTTAAATATTTCTAAAATTGTCAGATATGACCTTAAAATGCCGATGCCCAAATGCAAAACAATGGAAACCCCAAAACTGTTACCAGACAGAAGAGCAGCCGAACTAACTGAAATAAAATTCAGGCAGTCAGACTAACCCAGCACTGCTGACCTGTCCCACGTTGACCTAAAGCTGCTCAAATTACATAAATAACCATCATACTTATCTGGATCAATAAATGAATAAAGGTACTCGTTGGATCATAGCAAAAATAGAAATATATAAAGTGATTTTCCTCATTTCACTCATAAAGATGCGAGCCATTACTGAGTCTGCTTCCAGTGTCTTCTTTGTGACTTCATTCAGGAGCATTTTGTGTTGCACGGGTCTCCTGATGAAAAGTAGTCGTACACACTGACCAGAGGAAACATGGTCACAGCTCCCAGCAGAGAGCCCAGCTGCACTACAGCTCCACACCACACGAGGGCGCTGTGGCCCTCATCACGGAGGATCACCCCAATGATCACCTTCACATAGGACAGAGTGAGAATAAAGAGGACCCAGGCCAATACCTGTGGAACAGAAGTAGATGAGTGCTGCAGTGTTTAAACGTTTCTGCTTTGCACAAGGTGAAGAAATACAATTTGAGTAACAGAAGTCTAACAGTGCACTCACAATGATAACACCACCTGAGGTATCATTAACCAGCAGTGGGCATGGACTCAGCACTGCCATGATCATTATATAAACTCCAACTCCGGTGCCAACCACTGTGAGGGCTCCCATGAACAGCAGGGATCTGTGAAATGAAACAAATTACATCACGACTGCAGTTACATTTGTTCTAAGGCTGATATAATGTGGCATGTTACATGCAGCACAGACATGTGAAACTGTGGGGGGGAGACGTGGATGAACTATAAAGGAATTTGACATCAGTTGTGCTTAAACAAAGAAAAAGCTAAGTAGCATTAGAAAAATATTAAAGTGTCTCCTGAAACAGGGTTTAAGCAAGTTTTATTCAAACATTTTCTTTGTCCATAATCTTTGCATTAAAAACTATAGAAAATATGAAAGAGTGCTGAAAGTTGATTATCATTTTAGCATTTACCTTGTTAAAATTGCTGATGGCACACTAACCTGATTGGTAAGAACATGGCGATGAAGCATGCCAGAGGGTTGGACAAAGCAGCTAAAGCGGCCGACAGGTGGTAGGCGTTGTTCCCGTATGGCATGCACGAGTAGGACTGCACCGAGGGAAGAACCGTGTTGCTCAGAGCGTTCACCCAGGCCAGAATCCCAAAGATATAAAACACCTCCATCCAGCTGTAAGAGCCGGTGCCAAAGCTGCTTCTGGGCTTCTGGTTTTCTGGTCTATATGGATCCATCATTGGCTTCTGCTCGACCCACTCCCTGTTTTTTGTTTTTTGTTTCACTCCGTTGGTGTATCTGCTGTTTGGTTGCTCCCTGGCCACAGATGGATGGTAGTTCAGGAGCAGGAAAGCCCCCAGGCACACCAGCATCATGGCGCTGAGGAAGAAGAAAAACACCTCAGTAGAGAAGTTTGCAGGCTGATACTGGGCCTGGAGGTCAGAGGTAACAGAGCCGTTGGGAATGTTGAGGGTGTAGTTCACAGACTGTGTGCTGTTTGTGCAGTGGACGACCCCTACACCTTGGATCAAAGCCACAAGAGCTGGCAGCAGGCCACTCACACCCTCCCCGATGTAGTAGGTGGTCAGATACTGAGACTTGAGACGCATCATGAAGGGCAGGAAGGTGACGGAGGAAGTGCAGTCAACAGCAGCGAGGAAGAAAGTTAAAACAAGGAGAGGCACGCTGCGACTCACACCTGCTACAACCACAGTCTCCTTCCAGAAGAACCCCAGCAGGAAACTTGCCACAGTGCCCAGGCCGATGATCACATATATGACAGCTGTTTCGTTCAGAGTGCCTGGTCGGAAACGATGCATCAGAGTGACGAAGAGAGGCCCGATGTTGGCCATCTGGATGAGGACTGAGAGGTAGGAGGGCAGGTACCAAGCCTCTGGGATCTGGGGGACAATCAGAGGCAGCTCCACCCACAGGCCGTTGATGGAGACCCAGGAGCCCATACCAAACAAACATGCCAACAGGTGAGTGAGAAAGGACATGTTGACAGGTGGGTTTCTAGAATGAGACAAACAAGATGTTTAAAGTGGACCTTTCTTATTTTATTTATAATGAAATCTCATATTAAACAGTGACATTTGATGACACAGAACATTAGCTGTTGTGTTTCATTTTAGCTTATTTAACAAATAGACCTCAAATCTAAACTGCTGCCTTTTTTTTATCCATGCTCTTAAAGGGTTCAGCACCTAAAATTCAGAAATGTTGTAAAGATGTCTGTGATCACTCATATTATAAATTATATAGCTACTATATAATAGATATAGATAATTTACTCTACACAGGCAAAAATATTAATAAAAAAAAAAACCCATAATAAAATCAGGAAGGAACCTCTCAAAAAACTGCAGTTACCATAGTGGACACTTGAGCCTAGCCCAAAATTGTCCCCACATACTCTAATGTTAAACTCTAGCATTTATACAGTGTCATGCAGTATTGTGCAAAGGTTTTGCTAGAAAAATGGGAAAGGTACAGTGATCGTTGAAATATGTGCAAGCATACATAGAACTTTTGTCTTAAATTTTTCCAGTTTCCTGAAATTTTTTAAGAACAGAGAGCTCATAGCTCTTTGGTACCAAAATGCTATTTTATGTCTGTGAAATGTGGTATTGTTATTTTTGATAGATTCAAGTAAAGAAATGAGAACGAGATATGTTTTTGCAACAGGCTGCTGGTACCAAAGTGCCTAAAGATACAAGTTAAAATTGGTTCTTTGCTAAGTTGCCTGTTTTGCAAAGCCAAATCACTGGTTCATCCTTTGATGTTTTTTTTAATGCATGAATGAGTCATAGGTCTAGGTTAACAAACAAATAAAAAACATGGTCAGATACTGAAAATTAGTGAAAAACCAGCCAATGTCTAGAGAAAAAAACTTTGAAAGACCTGCAGAAAATCTGCAGAACTATTGCTCAAGACAACTTTAAAAATTACAAGTCTGACTGCTTGGAAGCAAAATACAGAGAAATAAGGAATGACCCAAGACTTTTTTTTCATTTATTTATTTTCATAAAGAGAAAATGATCTTAGCCTCTGTGGCTAATTTTCCTCTTCATAACAACTGTATGAGGGGTGAATTTTTAATAACCTATTTATTTGGATATTGATGAAGTTTGAAACTGGGACCTTTGCCTTCTTGACTGAACTGGTGTGTAGACTTTTTGCACTCATTCAGCCGGACCTCTTGACTGTGTTTTATGCCTTCTGGAACATTTTTCATGTAGTTAATATAATATGGACTTGTATAATACATTTATGCTTTTTTTTTGTATGTGTTGCATTTCTTTAGTTTGTTACTTAGTTAATTAGCAGGTTTCTGTGGCTTTTGTGATGCACCCACAGTGCACACCTCAGCACAACAGACCAATAGTCTTACTGTAAGAGATACATTTCCTTTTACTTGCCGCCTGTCTTTGTGAAAAAGAGGTTTTGCGCTTTGTCATAGGCAAGCTTTAAGGTTTTGAGGTTCATAAACTAAATGCATTTGAACTCAGTTGTGCAGATGATGTCTAAAACGGTCAAAGGTGGTTATTAGTTCATTATATGGTGGGGACAAAAAGTTTAACCATAAAGTATTAAGACTTGGTTTGAGGTTATGATTAGGCATGCAAACTTGGCATGCAGTGGTTCCAGTTAAAGTAATGCTATATTTGACTGTTCTGATAGCTCTCATGGGCAAAATGCTTTATTGGGTTAGCTGTGTCATCCCATCTGCAGAGAACTGGAAATAATTAAACTGAATGAAACCATAAGATCCCAGATCTGATAATGTGTCACCATCGTGAAGCATCCCCCTGTACGCACTAAAGGTCCAGCACTGAACTGCTGGGCTAATGTTTACTCCTATTTTAAGGATCTTATCTTTTCATTGTTCCATTGTTTTATTCAGACACTCAGTCGCTTCTGTGAGATGGAACAAGTTATATGCAAAGTGCAGTGTATATGAAGATGTTTAAACAGTCTGGCTTAAATCTGCGTCAGATATGAAACATACAGCAAAGACAACATGACCACCTACCGCACTGTAATCTATTACATAACCTGAGAAAACATCTGACCAGTGCACTGTTTATTTAAACAGAAACTTCATGCAGTGGAGACACTGATCAAAGAAACTGCAAAATAATAGTTTGAAGCCATTGCTAAGTGCTACAAGAGACAGTCCTCCAAGTCCCTGAATTTGTTCCTTTACTTCATGAACAGAATATGATTAAAAAAAATGTCAAGTAGTCTCAAAATAAACTATTCTGAATAAATGACTTTGTGCATAATAAAAATAACTGAGCATTAAATCCTGTCAAATTTTTTTTTTACAATTTTTAAATACTTTCAGTGTTAAAATCAGAATATGCATCACTGCAGATACTCACAGGCAGTTTGGTGGAGTTGTTTGAAGAAATTTGCAGACACAAAGAGAAGGAGAAGCCAAAGTCCTGCTCAGGAAACTGTGTGTGTGCGTGTGTGTGCGCCAAAGGATTAAATCCTGCTTGGGGCGAGTGGGTGTGCAAGCACGTAACCAACCATGACACGCGTTCGGTTAACTGATCATTGTCACAACTTTAAATGTCTTCACTGGCAGGGCTTTTACATCATCACATGTTAGGACTTTAAGTCACAGCAACTGTTTCTTTTGCCTTGGAGCGATCACCGAGTCGCCATTCAAGAATCTACAGAATTCATTAATTCTGCTTAAGGGGATCATAGGAGCAGAGGTGAAAATGAGTGTTTACGCAGCTGAGTTACAAAAACTGCATAAAAAAAAAAAAAAGAGTGCTGTAACCTTAGGCGGTATTTGCTCATTTTAGTCATCAGCTGGTATTCTGATATTAATATAAAGCCAGGGTTCTCAAAGTGGGGCCCACGGGAAAAAGGTGGCCCATGGCAACACTTTATGTGGTCTTTGGGAAAAGCAAGGGAAGAATGCACTCTATTGTACATTCATTTTGTTTATCTACAAGTCATGCATTACAAGGCACTGGAGGATCAGAGGGAGCCTTTAACCCTGTCAGACCCAACCCACCAAAAAAATAGCCAGAAAATTCTGATTTTGGGGGGGATTGAGATGTTTATTAACCCTTATAACAAAATCCACCATTTTTTTTTTTTGCTATATCATGTTGTGTATGATATATTTTTATTATATATTTATTATATATTTGTTGTATCGCATTTGAGACATTGGGCGTTTTTGGCAACTTTTTGTTAACAACAATGTTAATTTTGGACAAAAAAAAAAAAGTTTTGTCCACAACATTTTGAAATTATGGCAAGTATTAATCATGTTGATGAGGTAGAGGTCTCAGAAACTCATGTATCAAATATGACACACAGGCATTATAGGGTTAATTAATCGCTGGCTCCTCAGTGAAGACTTTGAGGACTTTAAAGGAACAGCTTCACATTTGCACGCATGAATGCGAATGTCTCCCATCCCGAAGTGAATCTTCAGCTGTAAAAACCCTGATATGGCTTTTTTAGTAGCTTCAGGTTTATTTCACATTTTGAAATTAAATCATTTCAGTGGTTAGTATTGTTACTGGTCTAATTTTTCCCGTGGAGCTGGTGGTTGTTAGGGGGTCAACGGGAATTGAACTGGATAAATTATTAAAGATGGATGACCAGGCAATAGTTAGAAGCTGCGTGTGAATTAAGTGTGTGTGACATTGGATGAATGTCGAATGTCCAAACCTAGTTTTATGTGTCATGGTGCTATTAAGGTGGGGAAAAGGA
Organism: Tylochromis polylepis; assembly: GCA_015107715.1. Lineage (NCBI taxonomy): Eukaryota > Metazoa > Chordata > Actinopteri > Cichliformes > Cichlidae > Tylochromis > Tylochromis polylepis. Next base: position 2,978 of record VVHJ01033548.1, on the reverse strand, counting down.
TAATCCCTCCACACCACTGTGCAGCTCTAATTGTTAACTAACCAAAGGAGCAAAATGCAACACTGTGTAACTCGACACATGATTTACTGAATTTGATCAACGTACTTTCTTTATGTGGCAAAACGCATGTGGATAAAAGCTCAAAGTCATCAGCTGTGTGCCTATAAAATATGGAAATAAATTTCAAGTCACTTTAGTATTCTTACATTGTTAAAATAAATGTTTCATCGCCGTTATCTAGCATTCTACTTTATAGTCCGTCTTGTATTTTTGTTTTCACTACTGTTCTGCAAGCATCTGTGAACAGGACGGCAGCTTCCACAGGCGAGCGCGGCAAATCTGGTAGCAGCCAAACAGGTTTTTGGTGCAGCATCCTTTCTGTGACCATTTAAGATTTCGGGGAATACACATTTTTCCCTTAGCAACTGGTGATTGTCTCAAGCCCTGTGTGACTGAAGCCTAACTAATGTTAGCTACCGTCTCTACAACTGTGCCAGATGTGCAAATTATTTTGGCGCAAAGACATTTAACACTTTAAAAGTTGGCTGCTTCATAGTCACACAACATGAGTGTAGATGACTTGTGTTTAAAAAACAACAACCACAAAACCCCCCCACACACCTTTCCAGAATAAATTGCAAACTCAAAAATACAAAACGTGAAAACCAAACCATGCTCAATACTGATATTTTAAAACAAAGGAACAAAGAGCTGTTTTACCCATGAACATTTTATGCATAACGTTGTGTTATACAAGACAATGTAAAAAGAAAAACAAAATAAAATCCATGAATTACATAAATGGCAAATTCAGTCCATTTGAAATTACCAAATAACATTTCATTGGTATTAAAACAAAAAACCCAGTGTTACCACGAAATCGTCAAGGCAGCTTAACATATGTTCTTCCTCTGTGAACTGAAGAGTTTGATAAAGCTGATGCAGTGTAGCAGCATGGTTAGTAAAATCATTACTTTAGAGACTGGGAATAAAATTCCTTGCTCACCAGTGTTCACCGATTAATGACTGTCAGGCATATCGTTCCCTTAAGATAACATTGTCCCAAATGTCAAGTAAATTCAAATCAAAAAGAAATTTTCCATCCATCCATTTTTTTTTACCCCCACTTATCCGGGGCCAGGTCACGGGGGCAGCAGCCTAAGCAGAGAAGCCCAGACCTCCCTCTCCCCAGCCTCCTCCTCCAGCTTACCCAGGAGAACACCAAGGTGTTCCCAGGCCAGCCGAGAGATGATCTCTCCAGCGTGTCCTGGGACACAAAATCAAGAACTGAATGGATCTGATTGCAAAAAGTAACTTCAATATAAATTCTACCAGTTCCATCAGGAACTTAACAGAAAATTTGAATCCGTTTAAAAATCAATTAATGGCATAAAAAAAGAGGAGGTAGCAAGACATCTGAATACAAAATTAAAAATTAATGCTGCCTTTCTACAGTGAGAAGACTGTAGTTATTTAATCATTAATAAGGTTCAGGATCAGTACATGAGGATGAACAAGTTAGCCGTTGTGTTTGAGTGCAAATAACCTTTCACGTGACAGCTGTGATGGGAAAAGTCCATCAGCAGCTCCTCTGCTGCAGTAAACAACCTGAATTACAAAGGTTCATTATTAAGAAAAAAAAACAAAACACAAAGCACTTTAGAGTTTTTACAGCATCATATGCATTTTACATCCCCCATGGCCAATCTTGCAACACAATGCTCCCATTATTTGGGAATGTTTTTACTTCCACAGACTTGATACTTCTGAGTCAGGAGAGGCTGACTCATGTGAGACATGATCCTCAAGAAAAAGTAGCTGCAAGAAATACACATTACATCTTTCAGGAACCACAAAAACAGAATTAATGTGGCCTTTTCCCATGTGGAAGGAACGAGAGGAGTGTGCGCTTACAGAAAAACTGCACTAATTTCACTCCTGCTATCTGCATTCTTGGCCACATTCTTGGCCTCTGGCGAACACGTGGTAGATGTTCACCAGAGGAAACATGACGAGCGCGCCAATAAGGGAGCCGGCCTGGATAGAGATGCCGCACCACAGCAGGGCAGCATGACCCGCCTTGTGAAGCAACGTCCCGATCACCACCTTCAGATAGGAAAAGGCGCCAGTGAAAACAATCCAGGAGATGACCTGTAGGGGGTGCAAATGGGCAGGTGAAATCAGTGAAGGATATTAGCGGATTTAAAAACAGAAGAAAATGTGATGAGACTAAGGAAGTGTAGACTCCTTTCTACAATTTTATCTGCTTATAAAGGCATTTGCATTCATTTTCAGAGGTAAAGTTGTACCAATGTACTGTTTTGCTTCATAAATAACACTGAAAGAGGAACTGGGTGCACGTGAGTGCACAAAAGCCAGTTTGTATACCTGATTTTTCCTTCTGTTTACCAAAAGGTCCTGTAGTCACCCATCTGCACATCAATACAACCTGCTCCAAGTATCATTACTGAGCAAGCAACACGATTTCACTGTCTGTGAGGTTTTAATAACACTAAAGCAGCTAGCAGGCTATATTTATAGCTCACTATAGAGAAGGGCTATTAACAGTTTTCCTGTGAAAACTAAGGCCTCAAATCAGAAGTACCTGACTCCGTGGTATAATTCTCAAACACGTAGCCTAAAGCAGATAACTCGCAAGCTGGAGAGGAAATGGCGTGTCACAAATTTAGAAGATCATCATTTAGCCTGGAGAAATAGTTTGTTGCTTTATAAAAAAGCCCTCCGTAAAGCCAGAACATCTTACTACTCATCACTGATTGAAGAAAATAAGAACAACCCTAGGTTTCTCTTCAGCACTGTAGCCAGGCTGACAAAAAGTCAGAGCTCTATTGAGCCAACCATCCCTTTAACGTTAACTAGTAATGACTTCATGAACTTCTTTACAAATAAAATTTTTATCATCAGAGAAAAAATTACCAATAATCATCCCATAGATGTAATATTATCTACAGCTACTT
>VVHJ01033546.1:0-10367 GCA_015107715.1 Tylochromis polylepis | reverse complement strand
GGGAGGGGTTGTTGGGGTGTGTGTGGGGGGGGGGGGTGTAATAAAGTAATAAAATAAAACCAATAAACAAAACAAAAAGACTAACAAGAGGACCCTCTATAGTGCTTACTATAGAATCACTCCCTGCCATGACAAAACAAGAGAGCTGCGCAGGGCAGAAGAAGGATCTTGTCATCAGCGCTGTCTTGCACTATAAGAGTCTGAACCAGAAACCAAGCCGCAGTCAGAGGATCAGTGGTGGTGGGCACATGTGGTTTCTCTTAAAGGAGTGGTGGAGGTTAGTGATAAGGGATGGTATCATTTACCACTGCATCCAAGACTGCCAAAGAGGAGTAGATGAGGGGTTAGTACTGCCAAAGAAGCTGCGTGTATCAGTCCAGACTGCTCTCCACGATGACTCAGGGCACCTAGGTTTTGGCTAAACTGCCATGGAGAAACTTTTTCTGCTGGTTTGGTTTCCCTGTGAAATTGCATGCAGAACAGGGGGCAGTTGTGAAAGTGCTATTTTGAAGAAGCTGTATAAGTGTACAGGCATCACTAAGACCCACACAACCACCTATCACCCACACAGTGATGGACATGGACAGGGAAGTGGGCGATATAGAAGGAAATGTGTTTTACCTGAAACGGCAAATGTACTATGTAGACACACAGGACTAGAGGAAGTGGACATGGAGGCGGGACAAGGGAGTGAAGGATGGGGGATGAAACTTCCAGGAGCACCCACTAACCTCACAGACCCAGTGCTCCAAGGAGGAACTTGCAGAGAAATCGACAACCCCCAAAAAGACTGTTATGAAGGGGATGGAAGCTGTGACAGAGGGCCAAACCAAGAAGGGCAGCAGGATGCACGCAGTATAGCACAGCTAGTGTACCCACCTTAATAGGAGGTACACATACACATTTTCTCATTACACTATACTTCAAGTACATTGATCACATATGTATTGTGATTGTTCATATGGTCACCGGTCAGTGGGCGGTATTTGTTTTATTTTGTTTCATTGATGGTGTTCCAGTCATTAAACAAAAGGAAGGGTGGCTGTATGGTAGTACTTGAATATATCACAGGGTGTCATTGTTGAGCTACATATGCCCTGTAGATTTAACCAGTTTCTGACGTCTGTCCACAGCACCACACTGTCGTTCAATTTTCAAGTTTGCGGGGCACCATCTTCACTCACTGTTTACTGTGATTGCTTTGTAAGGTAAGCACTGTCAGTGACGCCTCGCGTGTTTTTGTTTTTTTTAATAAGTGAACTATTATACCTTGGAGTACCTATTATACCCTATTATACCTTGTAAAATAGTGACTGTCCAGCCAAACTGTGTAGATGATGAGTTTATTGAGATGTTTATGTACTGTGTGATGGGAATGTGAGGCGTTTGTGTTAATGTTGTATATGTAAATACTGGCCACAGTTTGGCTGCAGTTTGCTAGTAGTCTCTTTATGTTAGTCTTGTCTCATATATGTACCTTGACCCAGGAACTGTTGTGCCTTAATTACATGAGTATTTATTAGACAATTTGTTTGGTTTTTTTGTTGCACTTCTGCACATTTTAATGTTTAAGCGATGTTTACTTTGTTAACAGTACATTACTAATGAATGAATATTGAAAGCTCCAACAATAATCGGTCCAGACAATTTCAGCATAGAAGTTGAAAAGCCACTAACTTCGTGTAAGAGACTGTTGATTGAAGCAGATGGGTAGTGAGTTTCAAGGTGCTTAAGGCATAGGATGTTGTGCTATGTCCACCTATTTACACTGTGAGGCAAAACTTTATTGCTGAAGTGAAATAGCTCAGAGCCTTTAGTAAAGGTAACTAGAATTTGTTTGTTTGTTTTGGTTTTTTCATAGATATGTGCAGAAAATCATCACATCCAGGGCTGGACTGGTAATCTGGCATACGGGGCATTTCCTCAGTGGGCCAGTACACTTGTGGCCCACTCAATATAATTTTGTTTCTTTGTTGATAATTATACAGGCCAGCTTGAAGGGCCGCTGCACATTGGCCCTGCAAGGACTGACAGTAGCCCATTCGTTCATTTTCATTACTGCCCCTCCCCTACCTCCTCCGTGCACTCATGCACCTTGAAGCACAGAGTTTAGTGTGGAAGAAGTGGCTGATAAAGATGGACAAGCAAAAGCAAAACAATGGAGCTGAAAAACTAAGAGAGTAAAAGAAAAAGAAACTAGAAACAGATGCAGCAAAATGGGTCAAATTAACCGACATATTAGCAGTCCGGGCGGCTGCTGCACCGTCAGCAGAGGAACCAACAACAGCAGGTAACAAACCCTGGCAGCTCCAGGAGGCTACACACACAAGTACCACCCCAAACAAAACACCAACAACCAGCAATGATAGCAATTAATGCATCTTTTAAACAGGAAAAAATGTGATTGTGTGACTAATTACTCAGTTTGCTTTTTTTTTGCATTTACTACTCAGCGTTACCATTGTGCACATTTTTAATGGCCGTCTGTGCTGTTCTGACCCATCACAGTGGGCCACCCGGACCAAAAGTGCCAGAGCCGATGTTTTGTCCCAATGCAGCCCTGATCACAGCGTGGTCCGACACTGCTACAGCCGCATAGCACCAACTGGCAGCAGCACCTAGAGCTGATCAAGGCCAAAATTCTGATGGGTTACTGGTCTTGCATATAATATCTTGATCTTAGTTAAAGAGAGCTTAATGAACTGCTGATTTTGTGACTGTTCAAAACATCTACAGCCTGGACAACAGTGGTCAGTGTCAGATGTTTATTTGAGTGGTGGAATGTGCTGCACTTAAGTGAAAACTTTGAATTAATTTTATTTCCATAGAATCTTCTATCTCTACTTCATTCCATTTTTTTAACAGAAAAACTAAACAACAACAACAAAAAATAGCCAAACTGTGCTGTTTTATTGTAGCAAAGCAGCAACTTGACATTCGATTTCAGAGCCCTGTACTGTCCTCTGCCCTGTCCTCCATCTATCATCTCTGCATTCTGACTCAGCCCACTTTCCATGTGGTATAATCTCATTATTAATTTGATAGTGGAAAAGGGATTTATTTAATGTCTTTGAGGAACACACCGCAAAAAGCTTCAAAATAGTGTCTCTGGGGGTTGAGTTTGCTGTTTGTGATTTTTATTATTTCTTTATTTCTTTGTTTGTTTGTTTGTTTTTGTTATTTTGCATTCTTTCCCAAAAACATTTCAAGCCAAAACCCAAGGCTGTTTGACTGCCATTTCTTTCAGGTCTGATATTTCTCTGGCTGGCAACACCAAGTCATCACAGGATGACAGATGAAAGCTGAGGGGAGAAATATGATTAACTTGCAGTCATTTTATTATATTGGTTGTGAGAATCTGGCAACAAATCTCATAACACTGATGTCTGGTATCCTCAGAGGATTTTAGTCTTCATTTCACATCAGGCATGTGAAACCACACAAACGTGCTCATGCACAAACCCTTTTACCTCAGCAAAGAACAGTTGTGATGGCAAAATGTAGTCAAATTAATGTCTGCGTGTTGGTGGATAGTTAGGGGTTAATGGGTGAAAGAACTGGTTATTTCCAGACATGAATGTTGGACTCTGGTTTCAGCCGGATCTGCAGCAAAGCAGATCATTGTAGAGAAGCCTTGACTAAGTGGATTTGAAGGAGAAACACTGCACAGGTATCTTATCCCACTGCTTTTAAACTAGCTGCCTAATTGGTCCGTCTGTTCCTTTAACATGTATTGTATGTGTGTAATATGTGTGTTTGCCATGTGGTTTTAAAGAAACATTATTTCATCACATCAAATAACACATAGATAGAAGTAATGAAGATAATCCATCAATAAAAAGCTTGGATAATCCTGTCCAACTATACAGTGGAACAGTCTTCACACTGAATCCACTCTCTTAATGATGTTATGAGAGCTTGACGATATGAATCACAGACCCTAATTATGCATCCTAGTAAGTTTGTATCCTCAAAGGAATGGTTTAAAACGTAACACTCTTCCATTTCAGAGGAATATGGCCAGGCAGGGTTTTTCGAATGCATTTATGGCTATTAAACAGTGAACACAATTTACAACATATGGCTGATATTCTGATCCACTTCCATATTAATGAGAGTTAGTGATATATATTAATGAGATTTAATATGAGGTAAAATATTTTACAAATTCTGAAGACTACATTCTGTTTATCATTACAGCTTTTTACTGAATGTACTGTTGACTCGTTCCAGTTCCTGTGGTTATACACCAGAGGGCACTAAATCTTTATAGAAGATGGACTAAGGTAATCCTGAGCTAGATACAGTATATTCCTTGAGCCCTGTTTTTGACCTTGCGATAAATACTGGCTACTAATAAAATTTATTCCACGTTTTTATCATCACATTTTATCATCAAGATCAGCACTCATGCTATGAAGTCCGACAGTATACGCACTCACACAGATTTCACATTAACAGTGAGCAGACAATGGTCGTACTGCCAGTCTTTCACTTAGTGAACATATAGCAGGTGCACATATAGCAGTCAGTGAATATAGGAATTCAATACAAAAATGCTAATATATTAAGAAGAATCACCAAATAAAAGTAAAAGACAGTGAGAAGAACAACTTATATGATGGGTTAGTTGAATTATTAAACTTAGCACAACCTAGAGAAGATAAGGCATAAGGGCAAAGCTAAAAACAACTAAGACAGGGGAAAAACACTGATAACATGAAATTCTAAAAAAAAAAAAAAACATTGCCAGAGAAGTACACTCTGCTGTTGGATTGTTATTTTCCTATTCATCATAAGACAGATCACAGCTAATATTGTTGACCAGCTGCTTGCTCATTGGCTTTCTTTCTATTAGCATTCTCTTTCAATGTCCACTCTGGTCTGTGTGCCTCTACCATGATGTCTCTTCTAAGAATACTAAGATAGCTTCTTCTTATAGCTAGCAGATGACCCATAGTTGGTGGTATGTGATATTCCAGGCTACAGCAAAGCAGAAGATGTGCCTGCTCAGTTACAGTGTGCAAAAACAGGCCTTCAGCGTGCAAAGCAGAGTGACAATGGTGCCAATCCCCCTGTTACAGTGGTCCTTGGTCACAAAGGTACTGCAGGTTGGCGCAGTAATAACAGAAATTCAGTTTGAAATTATTCACAAGCAGAGGTAGAAAGTCATGAAGTACAAATACTTCATTACTGTACTTAAGGAGAATTTTAGGGTATCTGTACTTGAGTAGTTATTTTTTTTGACAACTTTTTACTTGTGGCGGATCGATCCCAATATCGATAGTATCAATACCAACACTGGCATCGTTATCTTTTTCATGTCACTTCATGCCTACAGACACCAAACTGATTGGAGCCTAAACAGTAACACCTGAAAGGGAACCCTATTTGTGTGTGTGTGACATAAAAAGAGATGAAGGCGGCAAAACAATGTGGGACTTTTTTTGTTTGTTTGTTTGTTTGTCTGTATGTTTGTTGCCCCAACCACGGATTGAGTCCAGATGTCCATAAGTTACGGTTGCTGTACTGCAGGTTGTTGGTAGTGCTACAAACGAAGCGCATGGAGCAAGAGGAGCATAAAGGGATTCATGTTTTTTAAATGGCAGTTTATTTCAAATGCACTGTTTCTATGAGCTCAGCAAACATCAGCAAACACGCAAACTGTTTGTGTGCAGTTTGACTCACAGTGTGTTGCTAGCTAAAGGTCCAGCTGCTGTATTTCACGGGGAGAGAAAAGAAAGAGAGCTAACTGCACTCAGAGATGGAGAAAGATAAGAAAGACAGGGCAGGAGAGGAAGAAGAGAGCTTAGGGTTAAAGGTAAAGACTGCTCAGTGATGTCTGATAAACTGGAAATTTAAAGCTTACACGGAGCTTTTTTTTCAGATATTGCCTCTGCATATGTGACATCATGTTTTTTCATATGTGAAACATGCTGCAAATGAAACTAAGGTAGACTAACTGTGTTATTCAAAGGTTGCATGAACATCATTCTGCACTTCAGTTAAGGATAAACTGGTTAGTTTGCTGTATGTTTAGAGTTAGCTTACATTAAGTATAGCAGAGCTGAATTTGAAGATAAACTGATGATGCTTAGATTTATTCACTCAATTCCACCTTCACACTGTTTAGTATAAGACAGCATAAACAGTGTGCTGTCAGTGAAGAGGATGCAAGAGGACAACTCAACACCTGCTTACATCTTGTTAAATTCACTTGTGTAAATCAAAGAACAGTAAACCTCAGAGCAGCAGTAGCCCAGATCAGTTGATCACAGCCTGTAGAAAACTTAGTGGAGCCCACAATAGAAACTGTGATTCTTCTTCCCACGCTTTAACACCTGACTGTACCCGTTTTCTGTTTAGGGGGAAAGTCGCCCACTATAACGTAGGTATCAGAAAATGGAAACCAAACAGGTTTTTTTAAATAATGTTTTTGCTTCACTATATCCACATGTCAAACAAAAAAACAATCACTATGATCACTTTAGGAAGATTATGCATATATAACTACCTACAAACATATTAATTTGCTGTTTAGATGTTTATGGATCCATCCTAATCATAATGATAAAAGAGAAATGGGAAGTAACAGAGATATATATGGAATTATATGTCCAAAGTCGCACGAGAGAAAAAACACAGTCACGAGCAAAGATTTTCACTTAACTAGAGCAGATCACTCACGCAATTACATGAATTCAACAGCCCAGCACACAAAGAAGCCACCACGCACATGAGAGTGCTGCTCTGCAAGCTCTGCATATTTAAGCTAGTTTTATAGTCCCGTAAATGTGTTCGTCTACGTACACGATCCCGGAGCTATCCATCCATTCATTTTCTACTTAACTGATTCAAGCCGAGTATGTTTATTAGAATTTAAATGTAAACTGAAGTAAAGTTTGTATTCTCATTTATTAATATTACTGTATTATTTCATTAATATAGCACAAGGTTCAATTAGCTTTGCAAAAAAATAGCCAGTAGAAACGTCCTCCAATGAGCTACTATTTACTTTCTTTCCTTGAGTACATTTCTATCGATCTGTACTTTTTCACTTTTGCTTGAGTAAAGAAGTTGAATGAGTACTTCAACTTTTACTGGAGTATTTTTCAACACTAGTATCGGTATTTCTACGTACAGAACGTCTGTACTTTTGCCACCTCTGCTCACAAGTACATACAGTTACACATTTATAAAAAAGATTTATTGATTTATATAAAAGGTCATTTAAAACTGATAATAGGAGGTGGTTAGTTTATGATACCACTCATCACTCTGACCTATATTTACTGCTCTTGAATTGAGGTTTGTGTCCCGGTGGCACGTGGGTCACACGTTGACCTCAACACTTTGCATTAGCAATTTAAAGCCAACAGCCTGTGTTGTTTATACTTTTTGAATAACATTTTCAAGGAAATACATTGCTTGCTCTTGTATTTTGATTGACGCTCAGGATTAAGCTCCATGGGATTTGTGGCTTTTAATTTGGCCGCAGCACTTTTGAGTTTGGGAATGGCTGCCCTATTACAAGGACCAACACTGCAATAATGAAATATTTTTGCAGCTGATAGGTGAAAAAGATATATAATGTTGATTTTAAAGTATTTATGGATTGACTGTATTTGTACATATCCAAGGAGGATTAGAAGGTGATTCTCCCAAACTGTATGGCTCGTTGTCAAACCATGGCATCCTGTCTGCCTCCTCCTTAAAAGCTTGAATTCATGCAAAAGAAAAAAAAAAACCCAACCAAAAAATGCGGTTGTGTTGTGAAGCACAGACAGATGGAGTAGTGGTGGTCATCTATGGTTTCAGTGGCGGTTTAGAGGTACATTAGGGCAGCCTAAGAGAGCACTTAACAGTCCTGAGGGGGGCCAGCCTAAATATGAAGGCACAAAACTGTCTAAGAGTAATAGCACAAAAGCAGAAGAAATGGCATTTCAGTGCTGTTCTTCCCCTTCATGGTAAGACTTAGTGCTTTTTCTGTGAGATGGATGACATAAAATGATCTGTATCCAACAGGACCCATATGGTGACGGGCATTTAAAGTGGAGGCAGGCTGTGTACAGCCTCAGTTAGCAGCACAGGTTTTAATCTCTGGCTTTTTCAGCAGACACACAAATAACTCGAGCCCTACTCAAAGTGAGCTTGCCACTTGCCAAGGCTTCTTGTCTGATCAACTCCTTTCTGGCCCATGACAGACAGCTCTCTACTCATTCCCATGTGTTTGCTGCCTGTATCGACTCCCCTCCAACGCATAATTCAATTAATCAGACCAATTTCCCTGTGGGCAGTGGTTTATTTCCGTCATCAAATGCCTGATGAAATCTTTAGACGCTGCATATTAGGGAACAATCCCTACAAATAGCTGATAGTGTTAACCAGTCACAAGCTGCGCCGAGGCATCGCTCAGCTCTAATTTGAAAGGGAGTGAGGTGATAATGCAGTGTGTCATCCTTTTGTGGGCGTGCATTAATGGCGCCAGCCAAGATGGCAATTGATGGCAAATCAACTTCTTCCAGCGGGAAGGGAACAGAGCAGGGAGGGGGCTCAGGTTGGGGGAGAGTAAAAGAACATTGACTGGCAAACTGCAGAGCAACAGTGGCCTTTAATCCATTACTTCTCCTGATGGGGAAGGTTTAATGCATCTCAGCCGTAGATGGCATGTGCATTTCAATCTCGCTTTTTCCTTCTGCTCGCTCTTTCTTTCACTGGCAGAGCTGCTTGTTTCTCTGAGAGTTGTGGGATTTGATGTGTGAAGATCCAGATAAATGATTAATTCGTTCTTGTCCTGTTAATTTCCTTTTCTTAGTGGAGAGACTTTTACATTTTCAAAAGGGTTGGATGAACATGTCAAAGATGTACAGATCTGGAAAACATTTTTCAAGGTCTATTCACTCAAACGCAGAGCTCAGAGTTAGAGAACAGTGCATTTTTTTTACAGTGAATGAACAATTTCGAAAAGAGCCAACAGTTGTGACAGTCCCAGTCTCCTCTTAGGCTCTTCACAGATTCCAGATGGCTCACCACTCCATGTCAGCAAGCCCTCCAATCAAAACCTGAGTACAGGGAAAAACAGATTAATATCCCCTTCACTAGTTATTGGCAGCGTAAATAAAGGAAAGGGGCTGGACACCAGTGACTGTTACAACAATCCAGTAAAGACTCAAGCACAAGCTTCCTCATAAAGTAGCTCTAACGAGGTCATCAACAGGTGTGCGGAAGCCAGGGCCCTGTCCCATCAGTGCACAAAAACTGGCACACCTGTAAACACACACGCATACTTGTAAACATGAGAGGAGACGTAGAGGTCAAGCCAGAGTGAGAAAGACAGACAGAACATGGCAGATGCACACAGCAAGGATGAGGGAGCATGACAACATTTGAGTTTTCCTTCAAGAAAAACCAACAGGTTAAAGAAAACAGGCATTCAAGAACAATCATTTAAGGGACTCCTAAAGATGAAACACAGTGTAAGCAGCCATGCAAACGGGGAGCTCATTCAACTCACTGAAAGAAAGTCACAAACGCAAACTTGTAATCATACCTTCAGTGTTGTGGGGAACCTTCATCATATAAAGCGTTTTATAGATCAGGATGAACATTGAAATGAAAATTGTGCCATACCTGTAAACTGAATTCTAACATTCCAGCTGCATCAACGTCATGTAAATCAATATCAATAAAAGGAGCATTGATCTTCTGCAGCATAGCAGAGTGAAGACTAGATGTGGGTCGTATAAGACTACTTGTAGCGAATCAAGTGTTGCATCTTACTGAACACAAGTGGCTGTTAGATTTTTTTAATCAGCATTTCAAAGTATGTATGCATTTTTATCCATGAGCTGGCATCGTCTTTTTCATATTGGAGCCACAAACCAAATGTGAACCCCAGGTGGTTTACAATATCCCAATCCACCCCCCACCCCTTTTTTTTTTACACCTAAACTTTAAAATCTGGTGGTAACAGTATATATTTTATTGATATTTTATCTTTTACCCAACATTTCCATTTCACCTACTGTATAATTCTCCTTTTTTATAGCGTTTTTACTTCACTATGTCCACATGTCAGTTATTTTGTAAAAGAAACAATCACTACAATCACTTTAGGACGATTATGCATATATAACTACCTACAACAATATTCATTTGCTGTTTAAATGTTTATGGATCCGTCCTAATAATAATGATAAAATTTCAGAGATTTGTTGTTGGAGAAATGGGAAGTACCAGAGATATATACGGAATTACACTGCCGGTCAAAAGTTTTAGAACAGCCCAATTTTTCCTGTTATTTATTACAGTTCAAGTTGTTCAAGTCCAGTGAATAGCTTGAAATGTTAAGAAAGGTAAGTGGTGAA
>VVHJ01033545.1:6490-17661 GCA_015107715.1 Tylochromis polylepis | reverse complement strand
ACCATGGGGCGGGGAGGAAAGGGAACAGTGAGACACAAACAAACACACCCACCCAAAACTAACGGGTCAACTGGCGAGGCCAGACCGGCCGTGACAAAGAAGGGTCGTTTATGGAATCCTGAAATCCTGCAGACGATTTGAGAACTGTTCAGAACTACTTAAACTTGTGAAATTTCTGTGGGTTTTTTTGTTACCTCTTAAAAATGGAAAGATAAAGTATTTCATCCTCCTCAGTATCTGTGCATGGAAAATTAGTCAACCTCTAACTTGCTAAGAAATGGCTGCTTCAAGGGGTTAGATAGCTAAACCAATTCTCTCTGGATACTCGGGCTCAGCTCGATCATCGATGAAGACTGTTACTGTGACCTGAATGTTTATTGGGTTTAGTTTATACATCAGACAAGCATCACCGCTTATTTACCAAGGTTTAAATTTCATTGTTTTGTGTTATTAAATGATCCTTTGTGTTAATGCTTTCTAAATGTTTGTGGCAAGGTTTATTGATATCCGTTTCTAAGACATCTGTAGCCTTTTTGCACAGTCTTTGGCAAGATGGCGCCTGTGTTCAGTTTTGGTGCTGCCACTGCCCGTTTACCTGTTGTTTTTGTTTTGTTTTTGGCTTTCCTGCTAATGTGTGATTTTCTTTCTTCTCGCTGGGTGCATGGGTCTCACCCCCACCGGTCGCAGCAGATGGCCGCCCCTCCCTGAGCCTGGTTCTGCTGGAGGTTTCTTCCTGTTAAAAGGGAGTTTTTCCTTCCCACTGTCGCCAAAGTGCTTGCTCATAGGGGGTCATATGATTGTTGGGTTTTCTCTGTATCTATTATTGTACGATCTACTGTACAATATTAAGCACCTTGAGGCGACTATTGTTGTGATTTGGCGCTATATAAATAAAATTGAATTGAATTGAATGATCATCAAGCTCTATTATACATCCAAGCTGCTATGGGAAGTCAGTGTTTCACCCTCAGAGTATGTCCTCTCAGCCAACACCGGTGGAGCTGCTCAGTGGCACTGGACCTCCCACTGGCACAGACGGAGGAGAGGGCTGGAGTCCAAGTGAGACTGTGGCTGCTTTGGAGACAAGAAATTGGTGGGCAATCCTTGCCATGGTTACCTTCTGCAAAGAACTCAGCACTGGACTCTCTTCGGTTGGCACTGATAAATCTGTGCTCCATCTCAAATAAAACTTTCATCCTGAATAATCTGATTCAGCACAAAGACTTGGATTTCTTGTTTGTGACTGAGACTTGGCAGAATGAATTGGATCACACCCCGCTCATTGAACTATCTCCTAAGGATTATTCATTTTACAGCTCACCCTGTTCTTCATAATGTAGTAGAGGCCTTGCTATAGTTTTTAAGAGTAGCTTTGTGTGCCAACTGGTGAGCACAGATTTACTTATTTTGAATGTGAACATTTTGAAACTTCTTATTATGGCTCATTTTAATTTCCACATCGATGATGTTACAAATAAACATGCAGAAAAATTCATCAGCCTGATAGAATCTTTTAATTTTACCCAGCATGTGTCGGGCCCCACAACAAGGGACCTTTTTTAGATCTTGTTTTTTTAGATCTGGGCATGAACATCGAGTCTCTTTCTTCTAAAGACATTTTTATTTCTTTTTAATTTATTTTCAGACTTAGATACTGCCACTGGTGTCACGATCCTGGGTCGGTGACCCAGTTTTTTGTGTTTTGTTCGGTGATTTCTAGCTCTTAGGTTTTGTTCAGTGTCAAGCCTGTGTCTCTGTGTGTATGTCGTGTGCTGGTGTCATTTCCTGTTTTATTTTGACAGTCCCGTGTCCTGCCTAAGTGCGTCTAATTTTGCTCCTCCCTCGTTGTGTCTAATTAACCCCAGCTGTGTTTCCCTCCTGTTTTCCATTCCCTCATTACTCCTTTGTATATTTCAGCCCCGTGTTTTCTTTCGCTGTTGTTGTGTTGTTAGTGTTAACCTCCACTTGTAACCTGGTCACCTGTATCGCCTCATGTTTTCTGTGTGCGCCGTCTGTCAGCCTGCCTGTCTAGTTTATCTTGTGTTTTCAGTTTAGTTTAGTATTCAGCATTAAAGCTGCCTTTTAGTTCAGTTTCTGTCTCTGCGTTTGGGTCCTTTTCCTGCCTGCCTGCACACAGCCACAGCGCATCGTGACAACTGGTCATCATTTAATCACCTCTCGTATTTTTAATCATCTTTCGGCAGACAAATTTGCTGCTGCCGTTTTTAACATTGGTGATGCTTTTTTTTTTCCTGGATAAAGATGTGGAGATCACGGTGCGTTCTTTTAATGATCACTGTTCATCCGTTTGAGACAAAGTGACTCCTTTTAAAACAGAACTGCCTCTCTACTAAATCTTTACCCTGGGTGAATGACAGCATGTGCTGGTTCAAGCGTAGTTGTCCAGATTTCCACAATCTCCAGGTTCGTCTTTGTCATCTTAGAAGAGCTCTTATATTCTTTTAATATGGTCAAAGATGTGAGGGCTACATATTTTAAAAATTTAATTTAACTTAATTTTAAAGTCTTACACAATCGGAGACGTCGTTACACCTGTAAGTTCTTCTCTAACTGTTCACTGAAATGAAGAGTGTCAAAACTTTCTTTCCTTTTTTTGTTAATAACATTCATAATATCCTTCTTGCTCTCTGACCACACGGCCTAGCTGGCTGACAATCTTAAAGAGCTTTGCGCCAATATCTCTGAACACTCAACAACATCAGTTCTTTAACTTCTGGCTGTTATTCACCCACTTTTAAAAAAGCCCAACACTGACCCCTCCCACCTTCAGAATTTAAAAACTGCCTTTTACCTCCAAAATATTAGAAAAAGCTGTGGCCAACCAGCTTTCAGAGGTTTAAACTGCTCACAACATTTTAGATAAATTTCAGTCTAAATTTCAACATCTTAGAGTTTCAAATGATATTTGAATGCATAGAGATACAGGTGAATATTCAACCCTTGTACTCTTGGACCTCTCAGCTGCCTTTGGCATATATCATAGTATCCTGATTGAGAGACTTACAGCTTGGATAGGCATCTTTGGGTCTCAGCTCTGACTGGCTTTCTTCCTCTTTCTCTGTCTCATTCTCTCTCTCACTGGAGCTTTTCAATTCCTGTTGCTAATTTTGTGTCCTCCGCAGCAACTCCATCTTGTGGTGTGCTGCAAGGTTCTGTCCTGGGACCTATCGTGTTTGCTCTAGACACACCCTGAATAACTTTGAAAAGGTCCCATATCTTTGTTACGCAGACGATATTCAGTTGTGCATGTGTTTCAAACACTAGAATATAGCCAAATTATCTGTCCTTCAAGACTGCATACATGCAATTTTAGCATTTTTACAAGGAATTCTCATATAGCCACACCTTTTCTCTTTCAGGACTCCTGTGTTGTTTTTGCGGAAATGAAGAAAGGACTGTTGTGAAAGCAACAGAGAGAGCAAATGTCACCCTACAGGCAGGAGAAAGTCCAAGTAATGTCAAGATAATGTGGACTTTTGGACCTGAAAATCCAAACACACTACTTGCCACTGTAAAGAAGAGACAGGTGAAGAGTGACTATGATGAGCGTTTTAGAGACAGACTGCAGCTGGACAGTCAGACTGGAGCTTTGACCATCATGCAGCTCAGAGTCCAGGACTCAGGCATTTACATGTGGCAGGCCATTAGCAACAATATCTTATTGAAGCAGTTCAACCTGACTGTTTATGGTAGGTACATCTGCTCACTATCTTCAGTGGACCTGAAAAATTAAGATAATTTAATACAAAGGCAGCATTTTTCTTTCCACACTGATTCATTAAAAGGTGCACAACAACTTCTTCTTACTACTGCTCTGTTTAGATCGTCAGCCTTAATCTCACCTCATTTCTAGCATTCTCTTCTGTTACAAGGGCCCTCTGCATGTCCTCCTTCACTACATTCATGAATCCTCTTTTCCTCTTGCCTCACAGCTCGACACCCTGTCTTTTTGTTAGTGCCTGTCTCCAAACCATACATCATTACCATTTTGTGAACCTTCCCTTTCACTCTTGCTGCTACCATTCTTTCACAAATCAATCGGAGACTTGTCTCCACCCATTCCACCCTGCCTGCACTCTCTTCTTCACCTCTCTTGTGCATTGTCTGTTGCTTTAGACCCCTGTTATTTAAACTCATCTACCTTCACTATCTCTACTCCTCGCACTTTCACTTCTCCACCTGTGTCCTTCTCATTCACACACATGCTTCCACCGAATTTCATTCCCTTTCTCCTCTTCTCTCCAGAGCATACCTCTACCGCTCCATGCTGTCTTTCATGTGCTCCCCACTTTCACTACATATCGCAATGTCGTCCACAAACGTCATAGTCAATGAAGAGTGCCTGACCTCATATGTAAACCCGTTCATCACTGTAGCAAACAAAAGGTCCTGCACCAGGCTCACATACTTCTCTAGATAGATCTGCAAAGACACAGTGCAACTTCTTCTGACCTTTTTTACACTTGCTATAGTGAACTGGCAGTAACTTAGATTCCCCCAAATTATCAACAAAAACGTGTAGAAGACTAAGACAACAGACAAACAACAGTGCAATGGCCCATTTTAACTTTTGCCTGCTCTTCTAAGCTTACATGTTTTCAACCCACCACATTATCCTCCTTTGCTAAGATTGTTTCCTCGATGAAATCCACAACCTCATTTTCTCCCGCTTGGCCTAATGCAATTCATTTCACTCTTGACTCAGTCAGTCTTCTCTTTCCTGTCTACAGCTTGTCCAAAATGCTGCTGCTTCCTCGCAGGCACCTGAAAAGAGATCACATCACACCTGTTTTAGCTTCTCTCTACTGGTTGCCAGCGAAGTTCTGAATCATTTTCAGCTTCCAGGTCCCTCCGGTCAGCTGATCATATGCTTCTGTCATTTGCTCCAGATTTATACTCAGAGGCATTCTCTGTGGTTGCCAGCAGTCAAATCTGCTCCCTCCATTCAGACTTTAAAAACTAGACGTAAAACTTATTTTTACTCAATGGCATTTGAGTCTGTCTGATTGCTCATTGTGTTTCCTGTGCCTTTTCCAGCCATGGTTGTATATGTTTAGCACCCACTAATATCTATTTATTTGGTTTTTTCCCCCTGTCTTTTATACAACACTTTGGTCTACTTGCGCTGATTTTTAAATGTGCTTTGTAAATAAATTTGAGCTTTAGTTTACTCTGATTAAACAGCTGTTCTCAATTAATCATAATTACATTATGTGCACCTAAAATTAAGAATATGATCTCCAGGGAAAGACTTGGGAAGTCTACTGTATATTCAATTCAATTCAAATCAATTCAATTCAGTTTTATTTACATCTCTTTGCTCTATTTGCAAAGTATCTATGAGCCCACAGCTACAGCAGTTAGTAAAGTCAGAGACTTTATCAGTATGATAACTCTGTCAGCACTCACAAAATCACACCAATTGTATTTTCACTCTCTTTCTTTCTTTCATCAGGTTCTCTTGGCACTCCTTCCATTGCAGTCAGATCATCTTTCATTACCAAAAGCTGTTCCTCAGTCACAGTGGAGTGCTCAGTGCACAACAGCCAAGACCTTGTCCTCTCCTGGTTCAGAGAGGGGGAAAGATTGAAAAATATTAGCAGTCCTGATCTGTCCTCCAAGCTGTATCTGGCTCTGGAAATAGAATCCCATGACAAAGGCAATTACAGCTGTGTAGCTGAAAACCCTGCTGAAAAAAAGATGACTAAACTATCCAGAGAAGACACAAGTGTGAAGATAGAGTCTGGAGGTATGATGGCGATAAATGAGTTTCACCTGTATAGAACTAATTTAAGCATATCAACACTTAACCCCAAGGGTTATTAGTGTTATTTTTTGTTTTGTACATTACTGTTTGCACTACTCTGGTCACTTGTTTACCCCACCTGCACTGCTCTGTCAATACATTGCGGTGCTAATATGGCACAAGACACTTTAACGCTTTAACATTCCACTCACACAATGTACATTTTCAGATTTTTAATTTAAAATTTCCAGATTGTTTTATTTAATTTACTTAATGCATATAATGCACTTACTCACTGTATATAATGTCATCTTTTTGCGTTTCAGGACACATTTCATTTCACTGCTTGTTGTACTCGTATAACTATGCACGTGACAAATAAAGACTCCTGAATCTTATCACATTCTGATAATTTAGACGAATCTTTTTTTCTTTTCCCCCCCTAAGAGACCAGAAGCTGGTGTTGGACTGAATCTACAGTAAGACTGGTTATCTCTACTGTCTTTGGCATGGCCTTGATTATTCTTGTCGTGGACCACATCAGACTCCGAAGATGAACCACATATGCACCAATGTTCCCAAGACACAAGGTTTCTCTCAAGCATCACAAAATCTAGTGTGTCAGAACATCCTAAAGCGGATGTTCTGACACACTAGGATGTTTAGGATCTGCTCGGGGAGGGGCGGCCATTCTGCTGCAAACACCTTTCAAGAAACCCAAGGATGCTTTATAAAAGAACATTAAAAGTAGTTAATTCTTATTTTTTCTTTTAAGTGCATATAATACAAATGTCACGGTCCTGGGTCTGTGACCCAGCGTTTTGTGTTTTTGAATTATTAATAGTCTAATAGTTGTTATTTAGTTTAGTCTCTTGATGTCTGGCTCTGTGCTTCCTCTGTGTTCCTTGTGTCACGTCTGATCTAGTTATGCTTTCATGTCTGTGCGTCTCCTGGTTTTAGTGTCAAGTCCGTGTCTCTGTGCCTGTCTCATGTTTCCTGTTTTACTTTGCCAGTCTCGCGTCCCATGCGCAGTGTTTTCACTTTTGCTTCATCCATGTCTCTTTATGTGTGATTACTCCCAGCTGTGCTCTCCTCCTGTGTCTTATTCCCCCGTCATCCCTCTGTGTATTTAAGCCCTGTGTTTTACCCTGTCTGTTGTTGCACTGTACTGTTGTGTGACTCTCCCGTGGGCCTCGGTCTAGTTAAACTCCTGGCTCCCTAATTTTGATTTCTCGTTCAGGTTATGTTTTGTATTTTCGTTGCTCGGATGTTCACAGCAATAAAGCTGTCTTTTTGAGTTTATCCCTGTGTGTGTGTTGACTCCTGCGTTTAGGTCCACATCCTGCTTGCCGCACAGCTAACCTTGACAACAAATGTATACTTATATGTATCACATACCACATAAGTTGATTAATGTCCTCCAGTTACTACATTTACAGCTTAAAGAAAGTGTACCTAAAGAAAAAATATTCTTGTCGTTTTAACAGGTTTTATGTGCTTCTGAATGTGTTGCTTGCTGGCAGTTTGGCAATGGAGTAAGACGTTTCCAGACAAAGAAATTTATTTTACATAAGCTGTTTTCACATGCAAAAAAATGTATTCTAAATCATGTAAATTCTACATTTTAAAGATGGTAAAAATGTATTTGTTTGTCAAGTCTTCTTTTAACAGGTGTAGCAGCAGCAACAAAAAAGTCTTGTATGGAAAGGTCCTTGTCTATGATCTGTTGATTGTCACTCTTTATGCCCCAGCTGATAATATTTGTCTCGGGGTCTTGTTCACGAGTGATGGGAGAAAGGAGCGGGAGATCTGCAGATTGGTGCGGAAGGGTGGCTGGCGTCTCCCTTAGAGATAGGGTGAGAAGTTCAGCCATCCGGGAGGGGCTCAGAGTAGAGCCGCTGCTCCTCCACATCGAAAGGAGCCAGTTGAGGTGGTTCGGGCATCTGACCAGGATGCCTCCTGGGCGCCTCCTGGGTGAGGTGTTCACTGGGAGGAGGCCCCGGGGCAGACCCAGTACACGCTGGAGAGATTATATCTCTCGGCTGGCCTGGGAACGCCTCGGTGTTCCCCCGGACAAGCTGGAGGAGGTGGCTGGGGAGAGGGAGGTCTGGGCTTCTCTGCTTAGGCTGCTGCCGCCTGCAGCCCGACCCCGAATAAGCGGAAGAAGACGGATGGATGATAATATTAGAGATGCTGCAGGTTCAATATGCAATACAAGCTAGACTGTTACCAAGCACTCTCACGTAACCGTGGTGATGTGGAGCTGAGTAGGCTGCCAGCCCTGTGGTCTTGGGCCATCGGTACCAGGGAGGGTTCTGGCCCGAACCAAGGAAAGTGTGGACCCAGTGTCTATAAGTGTTCTACCGGTGGTGCCAGCGAGGTCACAGTCCAAATACGGTCCCCCCGACCCGCTAGTGCGACTTGGAAGATGGATTGGTGGTGGGGGGCAGTTCCTCCATTGTGCCACTCCACCTTAGTTTAACGGTGGCTGTGGTGCCAGGCTTCGTGGGCTCGGTGCTGGACAGTAGTGAACGATGTGGCCTGGCTCTCCACACTGGTCCCTAGGTTGCCCAGCTGCTCGTCTAATTCCCCGTCAAGGCCACCGAGGGGGTGTGGTGGTGGTGGTGGTTCGGAGGGCCATCTCTTCCTGGTTGCTCCTTTCGTAGTCCGTTTGACGCACTCGGTGACTTGTGCCAGGGCTGCGTTCATCTGAGCCGAGCACGTGTTCCGCTCTTTCTGCTTCGGTTAGAGCCGCTGCTGGGGTTTTTGGTGCATGCAGGCGGATGTTCTCTTGCAGTCGTTTTGGCTGGAGATCCCGAACAAAAGCCTGGAGAGCAAGCTCTTCCTGTGCTGCAGCATCAAAAGCGGGGTACCCCCTGCGTGCATAAAGACGGAGGTCTGCAACGTAGGCGCTCAAACTCTCCCCTTCTCTCCGTGGGTGGCTGGCCAGTTTATCTCGGGCATCATCTGCATGAGTACAGTACCAAACTGGCACTGCATTGCTCTTGCGATGGCAGGCCAACTTAGACGCTCTTCTGGCTGAAGGTCTGTGAAGACCCGCAGGGTCCTGCCTTCCAAGGCGAGGGCTACTTGGATAGCTGTCTCTTCTGCCGACCACCTGTTGAGCTGGGCAGCCAGCTGCACCTGGATAAAGTAGGTCTCTGGAGGTTCTTCCCCATTATAGCGTGGCAGCTTTGTGCCCCCCCGGACAGGAGCTCCTGGTGGCAGCACTGGCTGCGCTTGGCCCAGGAAACAGGTGATGCTATCCCCCCCTAGCTGCCAGCAATGAGGGCGTGCCGCTCACCGTCAGCAGGGGCAAGCTGGCTGCTCGTGGTCCTGGAGCCTGAAGCATCCCTCGTCGGCTCCGACAGCTTCCTGCTGGTGGGCAGAGGTGTGAGGCTCCATCCGGTAGGCCCAAAGGATCTCCCCCTGGACAATGTGCTACTGCCTGAGGGTCTTCCCTCTTCTTCGGTCGTGCTCCATTCACCACTTCCAGGCGGGCGATGAGCTCCTCTATTTTCCTCAGCTCCTCTTCTTCTTTGAGAATAGTGGCCATCTTCTTGGAATCCCACTTCTGACACCAATGTGGCGAGCTGAGAAATCTTACAACAGAGAACCCACACAGAGGTCGAGCCTGCTATTCCAACTGCAAAATTCTGAAATTCTGAAATTCTTCAGCATCTCCCTGAGCAACATTAGGGAGATTTAATATAGTTTGCATTTTCCTCAAAGCTAGCTTATGTGGTTAGCCATACTGTCGCTCTATTGCTGCTAAGGCCATGGTGAACGGTTGTGGGTCATGTGCATAAGACACAAATATGACAAGCAGCAGGAAGATAGAGGTGATCTAACAGAATGTGATATTTGTACAGTTCAGGCTCATTTACAGTAAAAGGTTAGTAAGAGCCATCTTTAACGTTACAAATTCATGAGGGTCATTATTTGTGAAAAAAGGAAATACAGGTCCTTTGACCTTTGTGAAGTATCTTGCACCCAAATGAACAGGAGCCACAGGCATAGAAAAGTTTAGATTCGGTGCAACACCAGTGAGTTGTAAAGGCATAAGACACTGGAACTGACTGGGAACAATGGTATTGCAACTGAGGCTGCTGTATAGACTGCTGAGGTACACATGAATATTGATGTAGAGCCATATTAGTTGAAATTTGACTGATAATGAGTGGAGGCTGAATATGTACCTGTAACCTGTTACTCCCTGAACTGATGGTCTGTGAAATCTGTGGGTTTTTTAGGTTGTCTGTGCTAAGCTTCTGAGAGGATGCAGGAAGAAGTACTTAGTGTGGAATCAAAACTTGGCTTGAAGGTATTTGAAGGCGCAGGGACTGGCACGTGATCTGACGTTGTAGGTTCCTGCATCTGAAACTCTGGGCAATACAGGGAACTGAAAAAGGTCTTTTATGCTCGCACTGTACGAAACCAGAATGTCTATGGCTAATGAGGATAAAGTGTCTGAACAGACTGGGAAATTTTTCCTGTGTTGAGGGTGGTCACAGATGCAGGTAACTTTGATTTAGATTGTGTTTTCTCATGGTGAGCTCTGCTACTATCATACATAAGTTCCCCCCTCTGTATAACCCTGTTCATATTGTACAACTCTGCTAACTGAATCTCTTACCATACCCCTCAACTGTGCTACTTCCTGTCTTAATAAATCAGTCCTAATTTTCTGGAAGAGGTAAAGCACCCTTTTGTGGTTGCTTCAGGGGTTTGTCATGAAATTTGATTTCGTAGTCTTGTAGATACATTTGGGTCATCCTCCTTTCTTGTCATTGTGATCATGACTCTGAATCCATTTTCCGGCATAGCTGTTCGCTTTGGCTTGAAGGACCATGAAGAAACTCCACTGATTTTGGTTGCGCTGGCTCGCTGAACATCTGATGTAGTGTGCACACTTAAGCACGGGATCCAGAAAGCTGTTCCAAAAGGTTTTTTACGACAATGCTGGTTTAGTAGATTTAACAGAGGGAGGGTGGATGAATGGACGGACGGATGATTTTCTCAATACATTCAAATAAGTGCAATTAAGGACTAAACCAAATCACAGTGCTATCATGCTACTGAAAGGATTGAACAAATTAGAATGTTAATTTATGTCACTAATGCATCCACCGTCTTAGCATTTCCATTTCTTTAAAGTTAATACAGAGCTCGGGTGTAACAACCATACATTCAGGTGAGGAAATATCTATTTACATCACATGGTAATCTGATATAGGTGTTCTAAACTTACAGATTCTTTGTTCTCAGTCTGGTGGTAAGGAGGTAAAACACCTGCCAGGCCAAAGGGGTGGAGTTATATAGACTCCACCCCTTATATATATATATATATATATATATATATATATATATATATATATATATATATATATATATATATATATAT
>VVHJ01033544.1:0-11852 GCA_015107715.1 Tylochromis polylepis | reverse complement strand
AAGGAATTCATATATCTATATGAAGACCACGCGCCACAATATTAGCGAGAAAGCACTAGCAAGCTTTTGGCAATGGTGGGCATGAAGAACTCTCTTTTCACAGGAAGAAACCTCCAACAGAATCAGGACAGGGAGGGGTATC
Source organism: Tylochromis polylepis (assembly GCA_015107715.1). Classification (NCBI taxonomy): domain Eukaryota; kingdom Metazoa; phylum Chordata; class Actinopteri; order Cichliformes; family Cichlidae; genus Tylochromis; species Tylochromis polylepis. The sequence goes on along the minus strand of VVHJ01033544.1, from coordinate 11,710 downwards.
CATATACAACAATCAGTTATAGAAGAGAAAGGTGAAGAGAAATTGGAGCATAGAGAAACCAGTGAAAACAGACTGTTGATGCTGGCAAAATGGTACATATTCTGAACAAGAAATAATTAAAACTAACTAAATAAAAAATAAATAAAACGGACAGAGATAAGAAAAACCTTTTGCTTTGGTTGCAAAGAAAGTCTGCAATCAGTTGTTCCTGTCCATTAGAGAGTTCACACGATAAGCTAAATGCATGGAGGGAAGATTTTGAAATTTACACCTTGGAATTAGATTGGAAATCAGAAGCTCTATGAACAGCTAAATCCAAACAAGGGCAAATTAGAACAAATTTCCTTTCTTACAGTTGGCTAAAAGCCTTCTTTTGCATTTAATCCTGTAAAGATGTGGCACACGTGTTAAAAGCATAGGTCATGGGCACCAGTTTAGCTCACAGGGTCAGCAAGCGACCATTTGCCACAAAACTGAAATGAAGTGGTGCAGGTTTGAGTCCAACCTGAGGTCCTTTGCTGTGTGTCTTTCTCCCCATTTTCTAGTCCACTCTCCACTTCTGCACTATCTAATAAAGACAAAAGGCTGAAAAAAAAAGTTTCATCTATTAATAGTAGGCCATGACTTGCAATGTATGTTCACAGTTAGAACTAAACTGCATATGTTGTACTCATACACGTTCTAAGGTTAGCACCTATAGACCTGAAGGAAGAATGTGGTGTGCTGGCAGGTGTTGTGACAGTTTAATCGCCTCTGACAACAAATGGGCAAACTTTATTTCTGTTAACGTTAACATTATTTCCCCTCCTTTATTCCTCTGGAAAAGCAGAGAGATTCAAACAATACAGATTTACAAAATATGCAACTTGTGCATTAAGGTTTATGCATTTTCAGCTTAGATTGATGTATATGTTTCTCAGTTTGTGCTGCTCTTTGCCTTCTTCCTGAAAACAGTCAGAGTAATACCTTAAAATCTGGACAAATCATTTGTTGAGCTTGTTTGGTATTTGTTTATTGACAGTGGATTCTAAGTAACCTAAATAACAAATGTCTACAAAGACAAAGGAAGAACTCTTTAAAGAATGATTGCTTTCTTTAAAATCGTGAAATATTATACTGGACTTTTCAGAACATGCACTCTTCTATGGTGAGGTTGCCTTCTCTTTGTTTTTGCAGAGCAGGGCTGAGCCCTTATTTAAAAATCTTTGATGCACATGTAGGCTAACACATCTGTTTTGTATTGGAAAAAGTAACCACAAAGGAAAGGTTATATTTTGGACTTTGCACATTTTTGGATATTAGTGCTCATTGGGTTTTTTTCCCAATGTGTTTTGCAATCCAGGACCCAAACATTCTGGTTAAAATGAACATGAAGTTCCTTTTGAAAATGTGAATCTTTTATTTGAAAAAAATAATGCTGTCCAGTTTCTTTGAAGGGCGGCCATGTCTGTGCCAGACCCATGAAGATGATTACCATTACAAAGTATAATCTGAAAGGACAGACACAGGGCTGCAAAGCCAGATCTCAGACAGGGTTTGGACTTTGTAAGTCTTGTTTGATATACATGACAGATTTTCAAAAGTGGAAAAACAGTTTATGTGACTTCATCGTTTTCAGTGTCTGTTGGAAAAGAACAAATTCCAAGAGAATTACTGTGACTTATATGAATCCTTATGTAGAGAGTATGTTAGTCCTTCATTATAAACACACTGGTAACACAACATATTTTAGATGGGAGGTCTTAACGTGTTATTCACCATTCAATAACTTTATAAATAGGGCATACTGAGTCCCACTAGTATGTAGTATTTTACTGTTCTTAAAAAACACCCACTTCACACTGAGGTAAGGTAAGAGAGAGCCTGATTCTTCAAGACCTTCAAATGTGGAGATAATTCTGGTTTTAACAGGGAGCCAATATAGGAGATATATGCTCTGTCTTTATAATCCCTGTCAGTACTTACTGCAGCATTTTGAATCAGTCAAAGGCTTTCAGGGAGTTTGTATTTAATAATGAATTAAAATAGTCCAGCCTAGAAGTAATAAATGGATAAATTAATTTTTCAGCTTCACTGTGAGAGAACATGTTTCCAATTTTAGTGATCTTGAACAAATGCCAGAAAGCAGTCCTGCATATTTGTGTCATTCAGTGCACATATTAAAGAGTATCTAGTGAGACTCCGAGTACAATAACCTCAGTTTTATCTGAATTTAGAAGCAGGAAATTAGAGGTCATCCATGTCTTCATGTCTTTAAGATAATTCTGCAGTTTAACTAATTGTGTTATCTGGCTTCATGGATAGATGAAGATAGATATTATTTGCATAGGAATTAAAATGCATGCTATGCCTTCTAATAATACTGCCAAAGGGAAGCATGTATAATGTAAATGAATGAGTGTGAATGTTAGATAGAAAGCGCTTACAGAGAAAGAGCGTAGAAAAAAGTGAAGGAGGCAAGTTTTGTAAAGTGCTTTGAGTGCTCAGATGGAGTAGAAAAGCGCTGTATAAGAACCAGTCCATTTAGATATAATTCAGACCATTGCAGCACAGTACATTTAAAATCTTTGGCATGCTTTCACCTCTGTAATAAAATGCTGTGGTGCAGTTTTTAATGCTGCACTGAGGTCTAGCAGGACAAGCACAGAGATAAGTCTACTTGAGGAACCTTCGCTAATGCTGTTTCAATACCATGATGAGTTCTGAAACTTGATCAAATAAACCGTTCCTCTGCAGATGATCAGTTGGCTGCTTTACAATTACTCTTAAATTACCACTAAAATAATGGTTGGAGATTTGCCCATAGTTAAGTAAAACAGCTGGGTGAAGTGATCACTTTTTAAGTAATGGTTTAATTACTGCCACCTTAAAGGCTTATAATACGTATCCCATTAATTAGAGATAGGTTGATCATTTTTAAAATTGAAGCATATGAAAGTTACCACAATTAAAATGATGGTTCTGCCGAAAATAAAATACCTCCTCTCACTGATCCCTTACAAACCCTCTACTGGCTGGTTTAAGTCACTAGACTCAAACATCCCAACATCTTTATGGAAAAATAAACCATCACAAATAAGTCTGAAAACTCTAAACACAGCGGTTGTCTAGAACTGCCAAGTTTTTGTCATTACTTTGTATCCAGTAGATTACTGTATGTTTCAAAATGGATTAAATCAAGCTTCTTATACACCCCATGGCTGGACCTAGAACAAGAATAGAATAGAATAGCCCTTTATTCAGGTATCAAGCATTTATGCCTTAACACAAAAACCTCTCTGACTGCCTGGTGGAAATTTGAAAAATTAACTAAATCTTCAGTTCTCCCATGTAAACTAACACCCATTTAGAACGGATATTTATGAGAAAAATAACTAAAAACATTTTCTGTAATGGCATGAGAAGGGGATAAAAAAATCTAGAACATGTTATTCAACTTTATTTGGTTTCAGGAACTCATATCAAAATATGGAATCAGCAACAGTAAGTAGGAAGCCACAATAACGCCCCCCAGGAGCTAGACAGGGATGGCAGTCACATATGGATCTGGGAAAACCAGACCATCCACAGCCCCCAAGAGTACTAAATACCCAAGGCCACACAGCTCGACGATATCTGCATCTCTGGTGGCGACGGGCAACCGACCCCGCTAGAGGCCGGTGCCAGTGCGAGGCAAGATCGGTGTCCCAGTGTGTGTGTGTGTGCGCGTGTATGGCTAGGCCTGTGTCTGGGGCTCACTAAGCCTTGGCCCCTGTGGGACACTGTTCTTGAGTGTGGGGGAGTTTCCATCCCTGCCACTTCTCACTGGTTGTTGGATGTGGGTACTTGCTGGCTCTGGGGCACCAGGCTGGGCGCTTTGGCGTGGTTGCTGGCCCTCGGGGCTGTGGTCTGAAGTGGTTTGACCTCTTTGTTGCATGGTGGGGTGCTTGCCAGGTGTCAGGCGGTTCTCGGGCACCTAGAGTCCTGCGGCCCCGTTCTCAGCTCATGCTGGGATGGCTGGCTTCTGCTGGGGTTGGCTACCTACTGCTACTGATTCTCTGGTGCTCCTGCCTTTTGGCTGTGAGCACTTCATCTGGGGCCTCCCTCTCCTCTTCTGGGGTGGATCTTCTTGGTAAAACTGTCAGACAGGTCAGGTTATTTAAAACAAATATAAAAAATGAGGCTTTGAATAAAGGTAGGCCTTCTCTGACCTGGTCTAATAGACAGGAGGAAGTGATTACTGAAGTTAACCCAGAAATATCAATCGGAGAGAAAGAATATAAATAAATAACAATAAATAATAAATAAATAGGACTGAAAGTAGCTGTATGCAGTGGTACATCTGTGGGATGGTTATGGATCATTTTCTCTAATGTTTAAAATTTTATTTCTGAAGAATTTCATGAAGTCATTAGTAGTTAACGTTAAAGGAATGGTTGGCTCAACAGTGCTCTGACTTTTTGTCAGCCTGGCTACAGTGCTGAAGAGAAACCTAGGGTTGTTCTTATTTTCTTCAATCAGTGATGAACGGCAAGATGTTCTAGTTTTATGGAGGGCTTTTTTTTTTATAATGCAACCATTTTTCCAGGCTAAAAGATCCTCTAAATTAGTGAGACGCCATTTCCTCTCCAGCTTATGAGTTATCTGCTTTAAGATGCGTGTTTGAGAATTATATCAGGGAGTCAAGCATTTATGATTTGAGGTTCTCTTTTTCAGAGCAGCCACAGTTTCCAGAATCGTACGCAGTGAGGATCTGACACTATTAACAAGATAATCAGCCTCGGTGGGAGTAGAGTTTAGGTAGCTGCTCTGCACTGTGTTGGCACGTGGCATTAAGGAAGATAACAGTGGAGGAATTGACTTTTAGAAAGACATCAACTGCAATGAAATGTATTCCCCACTGCTGTGTAATCCATGATTGTAAATTAAAATGTTATTCTTGTAAATTTAAAAGCACAGAAGTGGACAACTTACCTTCTTTGTTTAATTCAGGAGTACTTTGGAAATGAAACTGACCTGACACCAACTTATCTAAATAAAGGTAGCCAGTACAAACAATGAAAGCTACAACTTGGAAGAAATTCTAAACTCTTAAACATCCCAAAGACACCTTCCTGCATAAACAGTTTAAATGAAGGACTCTTCATATTTTTTTTTTACAAGTTCTGTGAAATGTGCTCTATTGTTTTTGGATTTATTTTTTTGTTTGCCTTTTTGGCTAATCCTATTGATGTTATTTTCATTAAAAGACACTTTTACTGTATCAGTATTTTCAAATGTTCAGTACCCCGCCTACAAAACTGTTCATGGTTCATCATACCATGAACCATCATTCACTTGGCTTAAGGCTTAATCAGGTTAAGTTTAGCTTAGCTTCTGTTAAACTGTGTATCTGTTGTGGGTTGCAGATTCAAAGGCTTATTTATCGACTGCTTACATTATTCAGGGTCTTCCTTCAGAGCAGGAGAGGGACTGCACGTGCGACTGTAGAGAGAAAGAGAGCAGTAGACTGTTTCCTGTCTACAGAAAAGCGGCACAAAATCGTAGAAAGAGCAAAGTTACAGTTTGCACATGGACAGTGAACCAGGCTGTGTGTTAAATAAAATGCTGGATGCTATGTTTTCATGCAGAAAAAAATCCTGACTATTGAAAATAAGATTACAGTTATATGAAATCTTTGACAGCAGTGTATCCATAAACTACATATAATATATATGTAGTAGTATAATGTATAATGTAGTATAATATAATATATATAATACATATGTATATATATATTTTTTGTTTAACTGCAGGGTGATACTTCTCTATTAGAACTGTATGACTCCAAGGAGTTGAAATAGTTGTAAGGGTTATTCTTGTGTTATTTGTTGATATGTTTACTCACTGAGAGCATAAACAAACAGATGTTTACTCTATTCATGCAGTAATTATGCTGCAGTTGTACAGTAAATCTATGCACACTGACATACATTTTCAAATGCATACCATTGTACATACAGAATGATTCAAATCAATATAATGTTACACCTTCTTCATCCTGTTATACGACAGTTTAGATAAAGAAATATGTTTTTAGTGATGGTGCACCCTGTGGACAGAGACATGCATAACTGAAGAAAACATTTGCTTTTTCTCCTACAATACAAATACAAAATAGTGGATCACTAGCATTCACTGCATCCTGGTGGTTAGAAACTTTGCACCTTTGTAAGGGCCAATAGCCAGAGAGTAAGGTGGTGGTAAAAAGTGACGACATCCTGTGACGGGCTGTGAGTAACCCATCAAACAATGTGACATCAAGTGTCTCAATGTTTGATTTAATCATTTTTTGGACCATGACACAATCTTTGTAATTTTGCCTCTGTACTCCACCATAGTGTGTTTTTAATCAAAGTACAGATTTTAATCCAGGTGGTTTTTAGCCAGAGTGTTGAATTAGCTGTGAAGGAGTGGTGGCCATCTTTAAACAGGTGACTGATCTGGCCATTCTCTTCAGAAACTCTTGGGTTGCTTTGTAGCATACTTTGTGTCATTATGGATTTGCACTGTATTTACATTCTTCATTATAGACTTATACACCTACCCAATTAAGAGCACTCTTAACTGGCTCAATGTTAGCAAGAGTTTTCTCTTAACAAGCAAGGAATTCATGCACTGTTGTTGTCTTCTGTGATTTTTAAGGCCTTTTGTTATTGCGCTGACCAATGCATTCCTGTTTTTTATGAATGTGCTGATTGATCACTGATTGATTGTTTGGCCACTAATGAAGTTTATTCTGTCTTTCTGATTGATTTAGTTGGGTTTCTCATTCATTTGCATCATCATTTTTCTATACTTCATATTAAGAGTTCCAGTGAAAAGGTACCAAATTCAGCATTTGTTGAATTTGGTACCTTTAAGTGATGGACACCTTAGTTTTGTTCAACATTTGGAATCAGCTCCAGATCTCTTATCTGCTTGATTTGACCATGAAAAACAAAGGACCAGGTCAGTGTCATGGCCAGGTTAAGTCAGATTACTTTTGAAAGTGAAAAAACTACAAAATTGGCTGTCATAACTGCCAATGTGGTAATTTTGTTAAACACCTGAAATTTACACTTAAGTCACATCTGAGGTGGTTGTGCAGAGGCAGAAATATAAAAACTGGGTCAATAGTTCCTCGACAGAGCATGATCCTGCTGTGAGTAGAAGCTTTTCAACTCTGTTTTTGTTATCTGTTAAAAGTCAGACTTTGACAGTGGTCTTGGCACTCAAGGTGGACTGTGAGGCACATCTAATTTTGGAAACTGAGAAATCAGTTGGAATCGCAATAAAGGGATGTAAGGTAATACAGCGTCTTCCTAGTCTTACTAGACATTTTTAATACTATATTCAGAAGACCTAAGCCTTTTATATACCTTACATTCATGGCCAGTTGTAGAATGACCAATCGACCTAATGTGTATATTTTTGGACTGGTACAGTAAATGGTTAATGGACTTGTACGGTGTTTTATAGAGTTTTTCTGGTGTATTTGAGCACCCAAAGCTCTTTAATCTGTGATCTGTGATCACTTTCAACTTGGCTGTTTGCTATGTTTGTAAAGTTTATCTGTATACTGTCAATATATATTTTAGGTTTCTGTTTTCATTAACTGCCCATGAAATGTGGGTGTAAATGAGCACTTCTAAGTGTGACATATGTCTTTAACTACAATTACATAGAAAAGACAAAGCGTATCTACTACTGTTTCCCTGATCACTTAGATCTGGGAGCAGTGGATATAGCTTCAGATGTGGTCAGAAGGACACATGATAAATTAACCTTTTTCTCTAAACCATACTGAAGCCTTCAAGAGAGTGAATATAAGAAATATGAAAGTCAGAGTAAAATCAAGTGTAACACATAAGGATAGAGCAGAAACATTAATTTTTTGATCTCATGAAATGCAAACAAAACCCTGTTTTTAGGGGAGCATCAGAAATTATACAGCTGGTAGATCAGTAAGGCAAGTATGTATTGTAAGGAAAAGACCCTAAAATAATACAAAGAAACTGAGAAAACCCCAGCAATCACAAGAACTCCCTTTGAGCAAGCGCTATGGTGACAGTGGGAAGAAAAAACTCCCTTTTAACAGGAAGAAACTGCCAGCAGAAACAGGCTCAGGGAGGTGCGGCCATCTGCCACGATCACTTGAGGGTTGAGGGAAGGAAGACAGGACAAAAGACATGCTGTGGAAAAGAGCCAGAGATTAATGATAACTAATAATTAAATGCCGAGAGGCGCATAAACACAGTGAAAAAGGTGACCTGCTGTACCCCCTGAGCTACAGCAACCCCAACGAACAGAGATAAAACAGGCAACCTGATGACAGAAAGGGGAGTGGAGAAAACTGAAAATATAAGAAGATATTTATATTGCCTAAGGAAAGAATGTATTATGCAATTGTGATTAAATGGGGCCAAGTTGCCAATTACATGCAATGTGTTTGTGATAATAAGTAAGATTTCAAGTTCAATGCCCCATTACATTTTCATAAATTTATTTATTTTAAAAATATTTTAGTGAACAACAAATCATTTATTGAAATAAGTTTTAATAAATGATTAACTGTGATTTGCTAGAGCTAACAGATCCCAGAAGAATACTGAAATCGGGACAGAGAAGGACAAGGCAAGGGGACCGAAACACTCAAAGCGCTTTGAGTGCTCCAGGAGAGTAGAAAAGCACTATATAACAATCAGTCCAATCAGGAGTGGAGAAAATGGAGAAAAAGGAAACTGGCAGCCCAGTGCCAGAAGCAGGAGAAAATCAATGTTTAACAAGTAGGCCCACTTCCAGAAATGAGAAAGAATATTTAAAAAGTTGGATAAAGAAAGATGTAACAGGCTATAAAATGAAAGAAATGAGTGAATAGCAGAAAGGGAAGCTGACATCTCTATGTACCAGAATTAGAGGCTGAAAAATGTTTAAGAAGGCTGTTGTAGAACAGTAAATCTTGTCTTGAAAACAGAACTGGAGAATGTGCAAGTAACATCGATAAAATGGATCTGCCAGAAACAAGGATAGATAAAAGCTTTAAACACAGACTTCAGAAAGATATATCTGACAATCCGGTGCCATACACAGCACTTAAAAAGCATAGAAAACAGTGCTTGTGTGAATGGGTGTGAATGTGGCATGTTGTATAAAGTGCTTTGAGTGCTCCATGAGAGTAGAAAAGTGCTATATAAGAATCAATCCATTTACCATTTACCATATATATGGTGTCAAAAATGTTGAAAATAATTGGAAGGAAATGTTAACTGGGTCTTGATATAAATTGGAGCACTGATTATTAGTGGGAAAGAGGAAAGGGAAACTGGCATCCCTGTGCCAGTATAACAGGAAAAAGGAAGAGGTAATTGAGCAGATGGCGAAAGACTGTTGCACAGCTAGCTAACTGGTGCTATTTATGTAGCAGAATTTATGGTAGCTGGAGGCCCTTAGTGACTGATATAATTCCCAGCTACACCTTGCTAGGTTCATTGGTGGCAACGTAATGGATAGTGGCCTGGATCAGAGAGAAGGTTGCTTTGATTTTTCTGGTCTTGAATTGCGACCAGGAAACTTTTTGGAGGCCAAAGGTGATCAACCCAGTGGGTTCTCTGTGAACTTCCTAAAATCATTCTAGTGATTTCTTGACTGCAGATCAACAGAGTAATGACTTGAACCACTGTTCCTGGAAATATGATGAAATGAGTGGCAAAGAAGGAAAGATGAATTTGAAGTTTTGACTGGAGCAGAGAGAAAGTTTTGCTAGCTGAAACAACAAAGCAGATTACTGAACTGCAATGTCATTTTGATACCTTACTTTCCCAGCAGTATTTGGTGGCATCTCTGTGGCAACCTGATAAAGCTAAATAGAATGGTTTGGAGAGGATCTGCAGGATCTGGGCTGGAAATATTTATACTTGATAGGCTGAGAGAAGGAGGTCCATGATGAGATGATTAAAGAAAAGTAGATAGAATTTCATATGAGACTTTAAAAAGTCTGGTTGAGAATGGACTGTGAGTGCCACATAATGTGGCAATGTATTAAATACAGAAATGAGAACACCACCACAGGCAACAAATTAGGCATTCATAGATGTCATTCTGGAAAGAATATGTTTGGGGTGTGGTCCCAATCCTGAACTTTAGATAAAGGTTCTCCAATTAGGACCAAAGAAGTGAAAGGTGACTGGTAGACAACCGTTCAGTCTCCTCTTGAGCCACAGCTTCACCATGTGTCTGGTCCATCTGACCATGAATAGACTGCAGCTTAAATGCTATCAGCTCAGATTCAATTCTAAAATTCTTTAACTGGAACTTAATTTCACAGTCCATTAGCATGCTGCTAAATGACTGTGTGTTTTGGTGACACTTCGGTGGTAGTGGGAGAGAGAGAATAGAAATGAGTGATTCACAGACAGAGAGAGAGAGACAAAAATGTAGGCTGGAGGCAAGCTGAAAAATAATAATGAATGCATTTCTTCAAGAGTGCTTGCTTCAGGTAAAGAGAGGAAAGGTTAGAATTGGAGCTGCAGTGTGTGTGCTTCTCAAATGATGTCCATGCTGCAATCCAACCTTTTCTAAAGAAACAGAATATATTTTCACTCTTTGTTTTACTGTAAAGTTAAATTCTAAAGTTGCATGATTTATAATGCATTATATCATTACAACTGTATGAGAACAGTAAAGAATTTTTAAAATTCTATTCCAGAATTTCATATCCGTGGCTACAGGCCACATTTACTGTTTGTTTGATAGAGTGCAAGTATTTTTGATACAGTCCTATGATCTCTCCTCCCATACCGCTACCATGGATAGATTCAGATTGTGGCTTGTTCTGCCAGAGGTTTCTTGTACTGTAGAAAAACTTTCCTTCCTCCTGTGGTCAGTGTATCATCAACATACATACACTAATAACCTATAAAAGATGACACATTTCATTTGCCCTGGTCAGTCTGTTTCTAGTCTTTTTATTGGGACCCAAGGGAAAAATTCACAGCCAGCACTGATCAGCATGAGACTGACTGATCCCAAAAAACAAACTAAAAATCGTCAAAAAATGACTTAAATATAAAAGAAAATCACAAAGAAAGAACAATACAGTATCCACATCTGCACCAAATCTTCAGCAATCTTCCACACCAGCCTATTAATCAACCAAAGACCCAGACAGAGTTTTAATTCATTTGAAAGCCTGATGCTTAGCCTTGTCTACCCTAGCTGATTAACTAAAAAAAACAGTCTTATTTGTTATCATCCACCTGGGCCTTACACAGAGTTTCTGTCTGATTTTTCAGACTTTTTATCTGATTTAGTGCTCAGATAAAATAATTATTGTGGGTGATTTTAACATCCATGTAGATGCTAAAAATGACAGCCTCAACGTGGCATTTAATCTGTTATTAGACTCAATTGGCTTCTCTCAAAATGTAAAAGAACCCACCCACCACTTTAATCACACTCTAGATCTTGTTTTAACATATGGCATAGAATCTGAACATTTAACAGTGTTTCTTGAAAACCCTCTCCTGTCTGATCATTTCCTGATTACATTTACATTTACAATAATTGATTACACAGCAGTGGAGAGTAGACTTTATCACAGTAGATGTCTTTCTGAAAGTGCTGTAACTGAGTTTAAGAATATAATCCACCCACTGTTATCATCTTCAATGCCCTGTACCAACATAGAGCAGAGCAGCTATCTGAACGCTAC
>VVHJ01033543.1:0-16152 GCA_015107715.1 Tylochromis polylepis | reverse complement strand
AGTACATTTTTTTTTTTTTTTTTTTTTTTTTTGTTTTTTTTTTTTTTGGGGGGGGGGGGGGTATTCATCCAAAAGAAAGCACATCTGAATGCTACCTGAATGCTACATCACATGCTACCTTCAATTTTAGGCCTTTTATTTTTCAAAGACCAGCCAATTACAGCTTTAATCTGGCTGAAAGCTTAATAATGAAAACAATAAGGACTTACAGGCTAAAGCAAATATATAAAAATGTGCACTCTCTTGAATTTCAGTCATGGCCTGCAGAAACATGATGACAGTCTCTGAATTTGCATAATCAGCAAAACGTTTTATCTTTCTCTCTCTCAACTGGGATTAATCTAATACAGTATCTGATATGGCATTTGGATAGATATCATTTGAGTGGAGGATGAGGTTCACTCGTAATAACTGGGCTGTGACCGTGGCCACTATGCGGTTAATGGATCAACTCACTGCCAAATTAATTTATCCTTCATTGCAACACAGCAGGACTGGGGAGTATGGAGGATGGAGGATGCATGGAGGACTCAGGTCAACTGTGAAAGCAGGGCATGCTCTAATGTAGTGATTAGAGTGTGTGCTTTTCTCTTTTATCCTTTGCTTGTCATTTACTGAAAAACAAGAATTGAACAATAAATTCCACATTTGTGGCTTTAGTGTCAACATTATTAGATACAAATCATACTGTTACATCACTTACGGGTTTTGCAACCATATTTGGCTACCCATGTATTTCCACTCAAAGTTAAATAACCCCAATAACAGTATTTGTCCACTAGATGGCAATCTAGCACTACTGCGACAGCCGACTGAGCAGCAGTAGTGGTTTATGGTTGCCTTTTTTGTTTCCAGATTTTCACACAAGTACAGTACTTTTCTCTGGCCAACATTACTGCAGTCTGAAGCCAGACATTACATACTGTTCTCCAGAAATACTTACTACTGGAAAAATCTTGACATTTGTTGCTTAATGTTCAGAAAAGGTCTGCAGGGTTAATGCTACAACTGACCTTTGAGATTTCCAATGGCAGTCACTCCATACCACCACAGTGCGCATGTAACATATCCATTGCATAAAAACAGACAGGCTGTCAGATTTGATAAGTATCAGAACCATAACGAGCTCTTTGCGTCATTCCTTTTCTCCACTGACTAAAATAATAATACAGGGAATGATGAGAAGGAAAATGGTTGCAATCACTGAGTGAACGGGAATGGGTTTTTATGTGTTCACCACATGCATTCAGACAGGCTTTAATCTGCAAATCCATCTGTGCAGACAGAGCGGGTCAAACTGTACTAATATACTGTGGAAAGTTACGGGAGTGGGAGACATCATGGAGAGGTGAAAAAGCCAGAAGGAGGCGAGCAACACAGAAGGGAAGTGGGAAGCTTGGTGCAACCATTTACATAAACATAGCAAGTGTAGGAAGCAGCAGTAGGTTAATTATGACATAATGCTCTGTGAGTTATGCAAATCACAGTCTCAACTACTAAACACTGAATCCCATTTTTCACAGTATATTATTTCAGCACCTCACCCGGTGCATGCGAATGATCCTCCCCTGAGCAGGTGCTCCTTATATTGAATCTATTCTTCAATTTTTAACTGTCTGCTTTCTCTAATATTGAATTTTTATTGCAAAGAAATGACAAAAGACTGAATATCTTACTTTAATTGGCAACGAACAAGAGTGGAGCCAAGAGGTTATATCCAGTAACTATTCCAGTAAGCATTTTTCTACCGCACTCCCATTTGAAGCAGGAAGTCAGAAATCCAGAGGTGAAATTTTTAGCTGCTCATGTCAGATTTACCCAGTCAGAAAGTCGTATTAGCCCCACCAACCCCAACTTCACAATTTGGCAGCAGTGCATTTAAACAGTAGTAAAACATAAATTAGCCAAACAGAGAGCACTGAGCAGGCTCTGCCCGTAAATGTGCTGCAGCGGTGTTTATTAGCACGCTTCTTCTCCGACTTCTACTATTGAAACACCGCACACAGTATCAAAGATAGATGCAGCTTTTTTTTGCTTTTTTTTTTTTTTTGAAAAAGAGAAGTCAGCAGCACCTTATACCTGCATTCTTTATAAAGGCCAACAGGGGGCAACAGCTCTGTACAAAGATCTCCTCTCCTATAAGTCTATGGGAAAATGGCTCTGAGATTTGACCTCTAAACTCTTTGCTGACTGGTTTATGTGCTCAGTCACTTGTTTTGAACCATGCTGAATAAAAATTAAGTGTATTTTGTAAATTTTAAAAATGGAGCGAAATCCAGGATATGCTCATGAGCGAAAAGCTTGAGATTGATAAATTGTTAGCCAAGGAGAATTTGATTTCACCACAATGACGATGGTGAAAACACCTCAGAACAGGTCTTTGCAAACCAGTGGGTGATGTCACAGTGGCTACGTCCACCTATTATACTGTCAAAGGTAACACCCAAGTGTAAATATACTATGAACTTTATCAACAATTAAAACATTTTTTAATATGTATGAGTCCTTGTGTTGTACTGCTAGATGGCAGGGTAAGTATTTGACCTTCAGTGATTTACCATTCTGAAAGGAAATTTAATGCAATGTAATTTTCTGTGCTACCTTGGTGTAAATTTGTGGTCTCAGCCTATAAAAATGATGTAGCTCAGACAGTGGCAAGAAAGCTTTGTGTGTTGCACTTGTAGGTTTGTTCTTCATTATGATGGACACAGGTGGGTTGGCAGTTCAGACTTCATTACCTTATAAGTTCTAAATTTATGACTGTATTCCTGAAAACTATGTGCGTATCAGCCTGACGTAAGGCAGCTTTGTCATCTGATTACACTCCAGTCAACTCAGTGGAGTCAATGAATTCAAAGGAATTCAAAGAAATCTATATCTATAATCATTTAATATCTCTACCCAAGAGGCAAAGGGCAGACTGACACCCTGAGCTGAAACTCATCTGACAGTTTTCCTGGCTTGTTTGAAAAAGAGTGACGTTTTTGTAAAACCTGAAATAACCTGCGAGAAGTATCCTCGCAAGGTCTATGTCTTTTGTTTTATTCACTAACTGGGCCAAGCTTTTATAGACTCACTTTTAAGCCATCCCTCTGCTAGTATTTAATCCTGTTGTTTGGTCTGCATTTTGTTTCTCACCCTCTGTAAAGTACTTTGTTAACTCTGTTTTTAGAGAAGTGCTATATAAAGAAAGTTTATTATTATTCAGGGTCACAGAGGACTGGCTGATTTCCCAGGATGCATTAAGCAAAAGCAGACACTCTAAACACAGTGCCAGTTTACAAATGGACGATCACTCACAGTGGACACTTACACCAGTTGTAAGTTTAGAAATGACTACATCCAATTCTCTATTGTCAAGAGGCTCGCAAATTCATGATGTCGAAGCTGGCTGTTTATTATACCTACTTAGTCATTCACAAACACACAATCAGTCAGTTTAGCACATAAGCCCAGAAGTCCCTGGATTCATATTCATCCATGTAAAACTCCCAGACTCCAGTGCTGGTGAAGTCTTGGCTAGTTGTCTGACAACTTCTCAGAGAGAAAAAAATCGCCATACACAGGACCTTTCTCTAAAATATTTTTCACAGATTTTACACATTGCGTTGTTATTTATACTTTTGCCAATCTAAGTTTACCAGCTACAGTTTTCATTCAGTTACATCAACCTTTTCTTTGAGTCTCACCACATATAGTTTCTAAAAATAAGGAGCTAATCCCTAAAATAACTCTGAGGTGGACAAACATGTATCAGCTTTCATCAACTTGATGCTGAACCATCTGTTTTTCTACCTCCAGTTGACGTAAATGTCTGGGCTGGAAATCATAGGAAATCTACGCGTGGCGCCCGAGCACAATATCAAGTGACTGTATGATCCTAATCCCAACACTATTTATTCAAATTTTTGACCCCTCGACATGTGCAGAAACAGGTGGGACAAAGCAATCAACACAATCTTAGTGACACACGTTTCCTTACATAGCAGCCCACCTTCACATGACTAAAAATAAACCATCTACCTGATGGTGGTAAAGTTTGCTAACAAATCTATGACAATTCTGCCCTTCATCCTTCTCAATGGAGAGCTGAGCTCCACAAACACCGACCTCGCTACTCCCACGGCTGAGCGGTCTGGTCTTGCCTGGGCCTCCATCCTTCCCAGCCTCCTCCACACTCCCCCCTCCCGGGCATCAGACCACGACCGCAGAGAATGTCTCTCATCCTTTCTCTACTCAAACTACTCCCCGTCTGCCCTCTGCCCTCTCTATCTGTAAGAGCATGAGTAATTCTGTCATTTAGGAGTTGTTTGCATGGAGTTACTGCGAGACTGTTTTGATGCTCGGAGCTGCGTTGGCTTGATCACACTGTGACCCTGGTGAGATGTTCTTAAGACGCCCACATGTATAAAAGGATTATGAAGCACAAAAACAACAGGTTAAACAGAAGGGTGAGAGGCAGAAAATATACAAGAGATCATGTAATTTATTGAGGGGACAGTCACTGATTTGACACCCTTACGTGCTTTTATACATTCATTACAACAACAGTTACTCTACAAGTTCCACCTCAAAAACCCGATATAATAAAAACGATTAGATCTGCTATGTTTTTGAATAGAACTGACAACTAGATGGGCATGCAAGCCAGTTGAGGAAGATCTTTATACTCTTAGTTCTGTGCCCTAAAATGTGAGGGCAAATCATGTCTGAGGCTTATTCAATACAGGACAGAGTAATTTTATGTTAAATATAGGATGGTTCAACACCTCAGACGGGCAACTGGGTTGTTGTGTCCCCTGCCGAGAGATGGTTTCCAATTCCTAAATCCAGTTGTGCATGTTTAAATAATAACAGTGAAGACAACATCAAATGACAGATTGAGACTTAGATCATGAGATGCTGGTGGTGTGAGTTTAGCTACTTAGACGGTACACTCTCGTATATCTGTAAGTATGACTGAGCATGAGGCAAAGAGAAATAAGGTCAGAACAAAATGCTGTCATGAAAACATAACTGAATAACAGTAGTTACACTGTTATCTAAACAGAGGTGAAGTTACTGGAAGGTCTGCTATTTCTGGGGGCCTCTTGCAGCAAATATCTCAAAGAGGATATTTTTGCTCTGCATGAAAGAGACTCTGAGACTCCAGAAAATGTCATTCCTCTGCTCCCTACCATCTCTTTTCTGTCTTTCACTCAAATGCCCTCTCATTTCCGTAACATGACAATGCAGACAGTCATTCGCAGCACAGCTAACTGATGACTCTGACTGAAGGGGAACTCCTCATTTGGGGAGAAGACTGTGGGAATGGGCATGAGCTCCCAAGGGTGGTGGAAAAAAAAAATCAGGAAATTTCTCCCTAAGCAGCTTCGTTGAGCCGCAGCACCTCATTGAGAACTTCTCTGTGGCTGTGAGATGGAGTAGACAGCAGCCTAGGAGGTGCAATTTTGATCTGACCTCCTCCAGCTTCCCGTCGCTCTGCTGCTGCCGTGCCAAAGACGAGACGATCCGTGCCTCCAAAAAAGGCAGAAACATTTAAGCAGGAGTGTGCATCCTTAACTCAGCCCATTCTGTCCCTTTGCAGGTCTGCTCAACAAAGACCAGACTCGCTGAGTGTGTACCTCGCAGGGTCTGCTTTATAACAGGCCACAGTGTCGCTGTACCCTCAGTGCACTCAAGATGCATCTCAGATGAGAGGCTTCCATTTAACATACTGTACCCAGCAGTGTTTACAGAGGGCTTTCATCGCAATGCACATCTTATTGCTGATGGATGATGATGACTGAGCCTGAGCTCTTACACCAGTTTGCATTTACTGTCAGGCATTTATACAAACACATAAGTGTTAGATTCCACCGGGAAGTAACTGCAGCCAGGAACTTGAATTATACTTCATGGTACTCTTTTATCGTGGTCAGATACATCTTTATTGTACCTTTTCAAAGACAAAACTATCTTGTCCTTGGGCTGTAAGCACCAATGGATAGTTTAGAGATTACAGAAATAAGACACCGATAGGAGAGATCAACAAGAACTCAAATCAGCACACTTACCTGGCGAACAAGGCTGTTGGTTGTGGTGTCAGACGAGGTGCTTCCATCTGAGCCTTTAAAACGACCTTTTCTCCGAGCTCCTTTGCTTTGAGACTTCAGAGCCAAAAAAAAAAAAAAAGACAGGATAAAACTGTTTATGGGGAATCTTAAAATTTAAAACAATATACACAGGAGCATGCAAACTAATACGTTTTCCCTGTAACAGAGTTTTAAAAGTTCATGTGCAAAAATGCATTCAGCAGAAAAAATATGAGACTTACAATAATTCATTAATTTTTAGCAACAAATGTGACAACTGTAGTTAGATCAGTTTCATTCTCAATATGTTTTCTCAATGAAATGTCAGATAAAGCGTTTGCCTCTTCCAGTACAGGGTGATAGCTGAAAAAGGTTGTGTCTGACAAAGATTATCAGCTGCAAACAGAGTTTATAAAAGTGAATAGAGCGATTTAAAGTTATCTGAGTGATCAGTTCTGCTTCCAACATTACAGCCTCATGTTTTCACTGATGAATTTCATTGCTTAGTTGCAGTGGAGTTGGTGAGTCACTTCCAGCATAAAATAATTTTTATACCAAAAAGACTAACTAAAATTCAAGGTCAATATGTAATATTCTGCAATAAGACTGTAAACCGATAGCATTTAGCCAGTATTATAGCCAGTATCAGTCAGGCACTGATTTCCACTGTTTCTTACTTATTACAGATTTGAGTGTTTTCATTTGAGGTGCAATGTTATGACGGGTTTCATGAGATGAAGGTAATCATGTAGGTAGACAGCTTATTTTTCCAAAATGACATCTTGGAGAAGTAATGCACGAAGTAAGGCAAGAAATTCATTTCAAATCTGCCTTTTTTGCCCCCCTCAGTAGTTACCCTAGGACAAATACGCTAGGACCAAACAGAAGTATTACTATACGTGTTGAATAAATGCACTTTACTCCATAGAGCAATTAAATATATTATCCAGTTTTCATTATTTTACCTTCAGGAATACTCAAAATACTTTATAGGATTTTTTAGACATTAAAATGTTGTTTATACTGAAGGTACTATGTTTTTCTTTAAGACTTTACACTAGCTTTAAACCTTAAAATGCCGCTTACCTGCCACTAAATCAGCCAAAACAACCCATACACGCTAAAGCACCTAGTACTTAGTTACTGTCGTTTCTACAGCAATACTACTTCTTCTACAAATATGTAATTATTACCACTGGCTTTACAATTTAAATACTTCTGTATGAGTTAATTTGACGAGCAGCCAGGCTAGCTTACTTCAAAACGTCTTGATATTAAACTAATAAGACATGCCAAAGTATTTTCAGTCCCTGAAAGTGAATGTCCAAATATCAATCCTGACCCACAAATAAGTAAAAAAACAACAACAACAACAAAAACAACCCAATTAATAAAAAGAAAGATTCACCCTCGCGACTTACGAAGCCCAATCAAAACTTTAATGAGGTCACCTGAGCTCACCAGCACACGCAAAGGAAGCGGACAGGTTGAGAGCAGGTGAGCTGTTTGAGGTCTCTCAGCGTGCAGTGCCAAGGTTTTAAAGCAGCAGTTTAACAGGAAGAGCTAGCTTTAATTAAAGTGATTTAACTCACTTGTAACATGGGATGTTCCGGAGCGTCCATGTGTTTGTCCGGAGGTGTTCCTGCTCTGTTGGTTGGGCTAACGTTGACGACCATCACACCATTTGAGAAACGCGGATATTCGGTAAAACCTCACGGGTTGTACAGATGCTCCAGCGGTGCCCGAGACAACAGCGCATTTTTACACAGTTGTATTGAGGAGTTTAATGCTGCTCTTCAAGTTTTAGGCGAGTTAAAGGAGGAGCTTGTGCGTTTTTCGCGAGTTCAAGATAATGGTGATGATGTGAGTCCTCGGATATTATAGCCTTCAGCATCACAGAGCCCCCTCATCAGTTCGCTCCTTCCTACACTAGCCGAGAGAGCTCTCCTGCTCCGTGAGCCCTCATCTAACGCCAACACCTCTCTGCCTCCTCACAGCGCAAAGGGATGAAAATGAATAGCATCATCCAAACGCAGAGTCGTCGTGAACATGACTGAAAAGCATCAATTCAGAGTAACTTTGATTATCAGAACTGAACAAGTGAGAGAAATCAGGTCATAGCTACTGGGAGGTGTTTAAATCAACAAAATGACGCTTTTATTGTAATTTAAACCTGATGTGGCTGCTCACAGGTGTTGGCACCAAAGCAGAGGCGCTTCCAGAATTTTTTTTAAGTGCCACAGGGTGGTGGTGGTGGGGACAAAGCAGAGGGAAGCCAGAGGAAATAAGACTACTTTATCAGAAATTAATACAAAAACAAAAAATGCTAATATTCTAATAGCATTGGGTGAGAGGACTATGGTGCCATCCCATAGGCTGTATATAATAAATGGATGTAGCAAAAATGATGTCATACGTGGACAAGAGGGTGGAGTACTAGTTACCAGTTAATTCTAAGAAACTTGATTAGCAGTTCATAGACTGACTGATTTGGTTTAAACGCACACACATGTTAATTAATGCTAATAACAAACTTGTTGGACAGTTGTTGCTACAACAGGCCTGTTTGTCAAATAATTACATTAAGAGGCTCCAACAGCACAGCACAGTCCAGCGACTTTCATTTATAGGAGGCCCATCAAACAGTGGGCAGCTACAGCTCTCTGTGTCAGGACACCTGACAGTCAAAGCTGCCACATCCTAAACTCACTATCCAGATGGATACTGGACATACCGCTGCATCAACGAAATGTTAAAAATGCCTCTGTGAAAATCTCGTTTTTCCATATTTGCGTCTTGTGTGATAAAGTAATGGCGTTATCCAGTTAAACCAGGATAGCCTTACAACAGTAAAATGGGTCGACTGCATTATATCTTCATGCTAAGTTACTACTCACTCAATCATTTGCTGCAGGAAACCTGACAATTGGAGCGGTGACCCAAAAGCTGCCAGGTGAATATTTCATATTAGCAGTTATAGAGTACTGCACCTGATTATTATTTTATTATTGAATGAGCTCTTTTTATAAATATGTTATTGTGAATATAATAAATGAATGAATAAAATAAAAAATACCTCTCAGTTTCTTATTTGATGACATACTTGTTCAGCCACTAGTCCAAAACACAAATATAATGCAAATATATCTTTTCTAAAATAAACTTGGCAGTAAGAAAATCTTTGTTTGGTCCATTATTTCTTTGTTGTAACAACGCTTCTTGGCAATTAATCCTATACCATTAGGGGTGGCTCAGGAAGTAGAGCAGGTCATCTACTGATCAGAAGGTTAGTGGGTTCAATCCCTGGCTTCCCCAGTCTGCACACCAAGTATCCTTGGGGAAGACACTAACCCCAAGTTGCTCTCCGATGCATCCATTAGAATATGAATGTGTGTGAATGTTAGCTAGGAAGCACTCAAAAGGATAGAAAAAAGTGCTTGTGTGAATGGGCGTAAAGTGCTTTGAGTGCTCCAGGAGAGTAGAGAAGTGCTATATAAGAATCAGTCCATTTCCATTTTACTGTTAGGAAGCCTGTTTATTTCCCCTTCGATGATGCCACATTTGTAAGGACAATGCATTTATGGGTTGAGCAGCAGGGTTGACTATGGGGGTTGCACTACGACAAACAGCTTATTCTACTATTGAGTCTTGTTTGGTGTTGTTTATTGGATTGGATGATTGAAGTCTGAAGAAACAAAACATATTGGCAATTTAACAGTTTTACCAGTTAACAAACAGGGACATCAGTACAATGTGAAAGAACCATACACAGCCACAACAGCCTGGCACCTCCTCCTCATGCTGGTCATTGGCTTGGTCACACACTGGTGTGGGATGGCATCCCATTCTTCCATGGGGTTGAGGTCAGGACTGCAGGCAGGCTGTTTCTTCCTCTCCACTCCCAAATTTTGGAGGTAGTCTCTGATAAACCCTGCTCTGTGGGGGTGAGTGTCATCAAGATAGAGTTCATAAAATTCAGACCCAGACTGTGGAGCTATGGGATTGTATGGTATGTTCCAGATTGTCTGGGTAGAGAGTTGTCGGCCATATCGTACTGGAAACTTTGACTGCAAAGCTGTAGAAGACTATTGACAGTTCCTAAATCCTGACAGGGTGGTGTTGTCTTCCTGGGACACCTGTCTCTGAAATCCCCTGTTATGTGGAACTTGGCCTTCTATTTGGAGATGGTACAAGGTGCATAATGCTGCAGCTTGGTTTTGCTGAACACCAGCTTGAAGTTCCCCTATGGCACAGGTCCTATCCACATTAATAAATCGTGGCATGCTTGGAGCAGACACCAACTGACCACTGTAGCAGGGTCCATCCTCAAAGGTGCTGCTAATCAGACACCAGTCAGTCACCTGATTGGCACCGCCTGGGGTACCAGAAGCTCAGAATAGGATACAGCAGATAGCAATAGCACAAGAAGTTTCTGGCATTGACAGAGAAGATTTGGCAAATTTTTCATGGGCGCAACCCAGAAATGCATTTTCCTTATTTCCCCTTGTGGCATCATTT
This sequence comes from Tylochromis polylepis, assembly GCA_015107715.1. Taxonomy (NCBI): domain Eukaryota; kingdom Metazoa; phylum Chordata; class Actinopteri; order Cichliformes; family Cichlidae; genus Tylochromis; species Tylochromis polylepis. The sequence goes on along the minus strand of VVHJ01033543.1, from coordinate 5,560 downwards.
AAGGGGAAATAAACAGCCTTTCCAGCACTATGAGATTTATTGCCAAGAAGCATTGTTATAACAAAGAAGTAGACAAAGAACTATAAGAAATATAAACAAAGATTTCCTTACTTTTTGTGCTAAGTTTATTTTGAGAAAAGCAGGCAACAAACTTTTAGATTGCAAAATTTCATGCATACCAAAGGAAAGTCACCAGGTTTGTATTAAAAGTATCTTTGGTCTGTTTTCAGGCTTGAAATTAACTTTTATTTATCAAATGACCACAAAAAAGAGGAAAATTAATAGAATCCTAGTAAGTAAGGTGATACAAACCCATTCTAACAACACGCACTGGACACTGGTACACCTGTTCAGACTTACGTTACTCTGAGCATGGCATGGTTGTTGGTGCTAGACGGGCTGGCCTGAGTATTTCAGAAACTGCTGATTTACTGGGATATTCCCACACAACCATCTCTAGGGCTTACAGAGACTGATCTGACAAAGTGAAAATATCCAGTGAGCTCCAGTTCTCTGGGTGAAAATGCCTTGTTGATGTCAGAGGTCACAGGAGAATGGCCAGACTGCTCCGAGCTGATAGGAAGGCAACAGTCACTCAAATAATCACTGATACAACCAAGGTATACAGAAGAGGATCTCTGAATGACATCTCTGAACAACCTTGAAGGAAATGGGGTGATAGCAACAAAAGAACACACCGGCTAAGATCATGCCACAATTCACACAGCCTCAGTAAAACTGGACAACAGAAGAATGGAAAAAATGGCCTGGTCTGATGAATCAAGAAAATGTGCCATGTCACAAAGCTCAGATCATCTAAAACTGGTTTACTGAACATGACTATGAGTTCTCTGCTCTCAATTGTCCCTCATGGCCACCAAATCTCAATTCAAATCTTTTAAGATGGAGTAAAAAGGGAGATTTGCGTCATGGATGTGTAGCCGATAAATCCGACCCAACATAAACATTGCATTTTAAAGGATCTAACTTCAGGATATTTTTAGTGACAAATATAAAAGTTAATTCATAATTTCTGCTTTTTATTGTTTGTTGAAATGTAGAAAGATAATTTGTTTAATCGTTTCAGCTGTATAAATGAGTCATTTGCTAAGATAAGGTAGTTTGTAGCAGGTAAAGTGAAAGAAAGGAACTGCATCTACATAATACCCCTCAGTATGAACTCTGCAATCTCGCACTCATGGTATAGAGTGTCCAGTAAAACCATGCTGCTGCTGAAGAACACTATTCTCAGAAGACTTTATACCATAGAGAGCTCTGAAGTTGTTATTCATTATTGCCCTCTAGTGGTTTCATGTGCATTTGCATTTTAAAGAAGAACCGTAACTACTGTATAGGATGAGATATGTGGGAGTAATTTCTATAAACACTGGTGCAAAAAAGGGCAATGGCCGTGGTGGTGGATGCACTCTGAGTGTCTCACGTGTACCAAGACTTTATAAAACAAAAAATTATCTTGCTGAAAACTATTGATTCATATTTTAGACAATTATGTATACTGTAATATCAGGACACGCTGAGGAAACCACAGGAGGTGATGTTCCACAGTATTTGGACTAATTATCAGTTCATTTGTATCTTATTTTTGAGGTTAATTTCTAAAGGAGATTTATTCATTTTAGCAATGGTTTCCCCCCAAAAAAGACAAAAATGAAGTGGGATGAAAAATTTACATCTAAACAGATGTAACAGTGCAGGTTTGTCTAGTTACTATTATTATATTTTTCTTTTGTCTTTGTGTATTTAACAGCATACAGCTTTAAACTGCCCTGTAGTGATATTTCGAGGGGTTTTTTTTTGAGTAAGATGTGTAAAAACAAAATATTTTTTTCTTCACAGATTTGTACCTAACAAAAACGATGTGACAAAAGACGGATGCAATGAGTATATGTGAGTTAAAGCCGGTTTTTAAGGCGCTAATATGTACAAAACCGAAGTATTTCCCTCACTGTGTGGCAGCTATATACCGGCGTGTTTTTGTGTCACAACAATAACAGGTGCAAAGAATTGTTTTCACTCAGACCTGTTTCAATCAAAGGGAAAAATATTTTTGTTTCCTTTTCTCTGTCTCTCTAGTAGCTTTTTCCCATTGTTTGTGTGTTCTTCTGCCCTGATGACCCCCTGCAGCTGAACTCTTCTTCTGAGAGGTCTCTGCTGAGCAAGTGAGAATACTCAGTGTTCAAACCAGCATGGCCCAGATAAAAGCGCTTCCTTCCTCCATCCTGGCAACAGTTGCCTTGAAAACATGAGCATGCCAAAAAAAATGCCTCTGTGGTGCAAAAGAGCAGATTTACACACAAACGAGTAGGCCTGGAGCTTTCCTGGAAGTGCTGAAGAGGCTGGCATTTTTAAAATAACAGAAAAATTGCTAGAATAAGAGAAAATTCAATGGGCTTCCTCCTATTGTCTGAACATTTCTCGGGAAGTCACAGTAAATGGTGTCAGCTTTTTCTGCCATGATAGCCAAATAATCTCATGACACTGTTTATGGAAATGACTTTGCAGTCAGATAATAAACCCAGAATGGCAAATTAACATAATCAGCATAGAAGAAACTAATCCCTCACACGAATAAAGTAAATGCTTGACAGCTGTTTGCTCAAATTTTACAGAAATATGTTGATGCTGAGAGCACCCGAATTTAATCACAGCAAGCTGATTAAAGGAAAGAAAGTAAATCCACTCTTAAGCCCACTCACTCTTTCAGTATCACAAATCCAATTTTATGTACAAATAAGTTGATTTGCCATGTTTCATTTATTTCATTGTGCTTATGTATTCATCACATTCCCTTCTTCCTCCACCTCCTTCTGCAGGCCCACTCTGACCGGTAAAGAGCGTGTGCTCTGTGTGGGTCGGATCGCTGCGGAGTTTCTGTCTTGCACAGCGATGAGCGTTAGTCATTCAGGTTGGTGGATGAAGAGAACAAGTAGCTCAGGTGGGTGGAAGTGCCCTCATATTGGATCACAGAGAGGCCTCAAAAAACAAAGAACAATGCCTCTGAGATGAGAAGCAGAAACCGAGCAACGTTTTTCAAAACAGAGCTTCAAAAATAACTGTAAATGATACCAGCTTGTGCCTGACAAAGAGGCTTAAGTCCTTTTCTTTGTTCCTAATATTAGTTTCTCATCAAGCCAGTTAGTTTGTGTATATTTAGAAGTCATCCAAATACACAGGAAATTACGCTGAATTCCTGAAAAGCACAAATCTTTATCATATGCCTTATATTATGCACAAAAAAAAAGGAATTAATTAGAAATACATTGAATGGGGACTCAAAAGGATTATCTTTCAACATGCCAATATTGTTGAAGAGCAACACTGAAAAACTTGCTACTTTTATTTGGAATTACGTGTACTAATTTAAAACCATCTGTGTTTTCCCATATGATTTAGAAAGCAAGTAAAATGTCCCTTAATTCAAAATCTGTATCAGGATTTCAACAACATCCAAATTATCTGTTAATTTTGAAATTAAAATTTCTGTCAGTTTAAAGGCAGTGGACAAAAATAAATAAAAAGGGAGCTTTACAATATATTCTTGATCACTGAATTTGATTGTCTGAGGCAACATGAACAGATGCTGTTACCAAAAAGGCAATAAAACTTGACATTTACAGTCCGTATACAGACACACACACCATACCTAACATACAAAAATAAATCATCAAGTATAAAAAAAAGACAGGCTTCTTACCACAGGACATATATCTGATCCATTGTTGAGACTACAACATCATCAGCAATAATTATTAAAATCTACTGGTTGCACAATCTAAGAGATGATAACAAACCAGTCAATGGAAATTTAAAACTCTAGTATGACTCGGTGTTTGTTTTGGCTCAACCCTGTGAGAAAGATGCACACTGCATTTAGAATTTGAGTTCATGTTCAAAGAGCGCGAGCAACAAAAGACAGGCCCAACCCAACAGGAGGCCGAGGTTCTGGAGGAAAAACATGAGGCACGGTCTGTCCGTCTTCACTCGATTCATCTCTGGAAGCTGATGAAAGAGAGAAAATAAGACTAAGAACAAAACATTCAGCAGTTTGGCAGAAATACAGGGTAGGGCTGGCATTATTCTCTAGTTTTCTTACTTCCACATATCCCCATGATTATATTCAGTCAGCAATGTGTTTTCCCATCTCTCAGTACTTTCCAACTTTAGTACTTAAGGTTTAAATCTTAAACCAGAATTTACAAGCACGCTAAGCACTCCATGAGGCTGTTCTGAAGCACAGCTGGACTTTGAGCTGCTTGATGCTGAGGTCAGCTTACTACTTAAGTTTAACAGGTAAAACCTTTGTTAATCACACAAATTAGTGTGTTAGTACTTTGTAAAATAATACAAAAGAAAGTGTACAGCTCAGGCTGATGGGAGTGCCGTTATTTTTGCAGGCATTTGGTCATGTACAAGGGGAGAAATTGGCAATGCAAAGGCAAATTGATGATAATCAATCCTGAGGGACGCATATCGCGAAAACAGGTTGATGCACATAACGCAGGCCCCCAAAAGGTGGGGGGAAAAAAGCTCCTCAAATTTTGGTTCCCTCTTGGAGCTTAGAATAATTTTATCTACAGTTTTTCATGATCTGCAACAGTTGTAATTTGCAGCTGTTTGGCTAATTTTCCTTTGGTTTAGTTTCTGCTAAAACAACATTTTTGGGAACTCTGAATTAGTGGCATCAGAACACATTTCATGACCCTTCAAAGACTCCTACTAGTTAAAATGGCTAATACTTCAGGAGCTGGATGATTGCAACAGGCGCACTATAAATAGTATTATATAGATACACTTGTTAGCCTACTGAAACATTAAGGCTAAAATAGTATGACTGGTATGACACAAACAACTTTGGACCATTCACAGACTTAATATAAATTATGAATTTAACCAAAGTAATAGCACCCATTTGTTTAATATTTTGACTGTTTTTGGACATATTGAGATTAGATTGAAGTTATCAGCTAACACTAGCACATTTGGTTGCAAGACTGCATCCATAAGCTATAGGGGTGCAATGCTACAGTATTAGCATTAGCACACATGCTAATGGTAATAGCAAATAAGCAAAAGACTTTCACTCACTAAAACTGAAACACAAAGCTTTTCGACTGGCCATACCACACAGTAACAATCTTATTCAGGTTATTAAATCCATCCATCTTCTCCCGCTTATCCGGGGCCGGGTCGCGGGGGCAGCAGCCTAAGCAGAGAAGCCCAGACCTCCCTCTCCCCCTCCCTCTCCCCCTCCCCAGCCACCTCCTCTAGCTTATCCGGGGGAACACCGAGGCGTTCCCAGACCAGCCGAGAGATATAATCTCTCCATCGTGTCCTGGATCTGCCCCGGGGCCTCCTCCCGGTGGGACATGCCCGGAACACCTCACCCAGGAGACGTCCAGGAGGCATCCTGGTCAGATGCCCGAACCACCTCAACTGGCTCCTTTCGATGTGGAGGAGCAGCGGCTCTACTCTGAGCCCCTCCAGGATGGCTGAACTTCTCACCCTATCTCTAAGGGAGACGCCAGCCACCCTCCGGAGG
>VVHJ01033540.1:0-13394 GCA_015107715.1 Tylochromis polylepis | reverse complement strand
TTTTTTTTTTTTTTTTACTACACCTTTCCTCATTATGAAAGCTAAAAAGCCAAAAGCTAGTATCTGACACAAGGTGCCATTAGTGAGGGAAAAAGAAACAGGGTGAAAAACTAGTATGCCAGCACATGTAACGCACAAATGGTCATCTTTTTTTGCAGTAACTCTGGGTCATATTGCATGATGAAAACAGTCTGCTTTTTTAAATCTTAGCCTCATAATGCAAGGTCTCACACAACCCCCCCTTTAAATCCCTTTTACACATAATTCCAGTCTAGCTACAAAATGTAAGAAAGTGGTATTGATCATTAAATCAGAGATTAACATTGAAAAACTCTACTGATGTTATTGATTGGTTTTGTCTGTTTAGTGTGCTTCTATCTGCTGGCAACATCAAGTACATTGTGGTTTAAATGCTGCTCATCTTTTTGATGTGTGGAATGATGTTTGTCATTACCGTTTCCAAACTGATGAAAAGCACAAATGCAGAAATCTCTTTTGTGAAAAACAAAAAGCTCGGCGCTCTAAGCTCTTCTGAACGTATAATCATTACCCCCTCTAAGCCCGTGAAAGAAGAAGCCATGTTCTCATTGTCTTTGTTCTGCAGGTACTCTGAACGGACAAACAGCCGACCATCAGAAATGTTCTCCCACGGCGGGGGGACCAGCTCCAGCCCTTCAGAAGAGACAGGCGGAGGCCGCAAACCCTCTGCACACAGGGGCAAGAGGCGCAGACGTAACCCAGAACTGGACGAGTCTCAATATGAGACGGAGTACACCACGGGAGGAGAGACAGGCAATGAACTGGATGCAGAAGAATTGGAGAGGTGAGAAATAATCTTCTACTTTTATCTGTGAGCTGCTCACACACAGTCTGGATTAGACAAGAAAATGTCATTAGGCAAAAAACTCAGAATGGGGATTGCAGTCAAATGCTGTCGTCCCCTCAGGACCTGACCTATATTCTCTGACATGACTTAATTCCTAAGCTCAGAAGATCAAGCACAGTACCTTCATTTACGGGAAAGTGCAGGGAGAACATCTCCCTGAAACATGTAAATTTAAAATGGTAAAGTTATAGATACTCAAACGATGAAAGGCCACAGCCTGTATTTCCCTCATTCTATCCAGGAGAGTAGTTAATCCTCTAAAGCATGCCACCTCACATGAGCTGTACTCAGGCATAATTAGAGAAGTGGGACAAAGGTACAAGATACGTTATAGAAACAGGATATTTATATTGTGCGTGGTTAAATTTTTTTCACACTTTCAGAAATATCCCAGAGGGAGACATTTAAAGTTGAACTCTCCACAGCTGAACGCAACACTTACAAATTACTTTCATAGTGTTTCTGTGCTGAAGTAATATCAGTGATTTTTTTTTTTTTATGTTGGCTTTGATCACTCGTTACTGAGAGACTGTACAAAATGCAGTAGCTCACCTTTTAGCAGGAAAGAAATGGCGTAATCACTTTACACATATATTGGCCTCCTTATACTGGCTTACAGTCTGTTTCAGGATCCAGTTTAAAATTGAATACTTGTCTTAATGGATTGGTACCATCTTACTAACCTATCATGGCACTGAGGTCTGTGAGCCAGCTGGATATTCCTAGATCCAGATTCAGTTCTACTTGAGCTGGATTGTATTATAGAAAGTCTTTTTTACTTTGTTTTATTTACTGATTTTAGTGTATATTTACTGTTGATTTAGTGACTGTTATTATGGTGTATATTCTGTATAACCTGGTTGTTTTAAATGTGCTATGGAATTAAACTTTAACTTGACTAATAGAGTTGATAACCTCTGTGAACAGTGCATTTTGACTAGTTGAGATTTATTTGCGATGCTAATGTTTGTTTTTCTTTCCTTTGCTATCTCTCCATCATTTATTCCTCTGCACCACCTGCCTCCATTCATTCCTTTCCTCCAGCATGTACCCGGAGATAACATCAGATGATCAGCGACATGATTATAAGAGAGAGTTTGATGCTGACCTTCGGGAGTACAAGCGGCTGTGTGCCGAGATGGACGACATTAATGATCAGTTGAACAAGCTCAGCCGGCAGCTGGACACACTGGATGACACCTCTGCCAAATACCCGGTTAGATGAACACACTCTCCTCAAAAAGTCATGAGAGACACAGCTGAACTAAAAACAAGCCTGGACACAGAAAGGAAAATAAAGCTAAATTATAAATCAGTGATCCACTGAGAGGGGCCGACCTTCTCTGTCGTAACTCATTTCACATAATAAATATATTCCTGGATCTGCAAAGATGACAAAACAAAACAAACATATAATTTATATAATTTTATATTTAATGTATTTATTGTGTTTGTCCTTGTTGTGTCCACTGTAGCACTTAAAAAACTGTGACGATAAAGTCTGCCTTGAACCGTGGTCCTCGAATATGTGCAGATTTCCCAGCAAACACTCAGATTCTGCCACAATGTTTCATGAGCTGCTTTGTTACAACCAACAAAATGAAGATTTGTGGATTTCAGCATTTTACAGTTTCAGTATTCTCAGCTCTCACTTTTGCCACACTAATAAGTCGCTTTTCCATTAGTACCTACTCAGACCAACTTGAATCGACTCACCACGGTTTTCAGGGTTTTTCATGAGGTCATGGTATCTGGTACCAGGTACAAAAATAGTACCTGCTCAGCTGGAGTTCCAAGTGATCCGAAAAGGTACTAAAGTGTGACGTCGTCAGACTACATGGGACTGATTGGCTGGTCAATGGCATCAGTCGACGAGTCATGAGAGTGTCTCGTTCACAAAAATCAAAATCGCCATTTATGAAACCCGGCAACAAGGGAAATGGCTGCAAAAAGTAACACCGTGGTCCCCGAGTCTGACGAAAAGGCACAGAGACTGACCAGCAGTTTATATCGTCGCCTCAACGTCCACTTTTGTTGTAGCGTTCGTGACGCATACTAATTACGTCACGAGACACTCGGATGCATTGCTATAACAACGATCACGCCCATTAGGTGGTACTCGATTGTAATGGAAAACCAGTCAATCTGAGTTGAGTCGTGGCGTGTCGATCTGAGTAGGTACTAATGGAAAAGTGGCTATATTAAGCTCCTAGAGTCACATGTAGGAGCTACACAGCCTGTTTTCCATCATTACTTGTTGGGTTTTAGGAAGCTGATCAGTCCCCTGCTGTTATAAATATACTAAAGTTTCTAAGAATTGTTAAAGGAAGTTATGCTAATATAAGAATTTTAACACTCCATTAACTGTCAGTTTTTGTACAGTTCATTTCTCAGATCACATATCCAACCTATCTGACTTTGTAGAGTCTCTCGTCTTTGACCTGGTAACCGAGTGTTTCAGGATGTTTGTGGATTACCTTTGTCCTGTCTTTATCTATGCTGCGTGACTTGGTCTTTAATGAGGGTGAAGAGTGACTCAGACACATAGAGACTTAGAGACGTAGCGCCACTGTGTTTAAAAAAAGAGTTTTAAAAAATCATTGCTCATTAACCTCTCCTGTGCATAGAAAATTATGCACAATGTTTCCTTTGTGTATGGTGATCATACCAAACCTTTATACCGCTGTTTTTTTTCCCCCCAGATTGTAGCTGAGGAATATAACCAGCTGAAGGATCTGAAGCAGGTGAGGAGACATATCATACATTTTTCTTATGAACTCACCTAAAAAAAAAAAATTACGCAGTTATTAAAGACCCTTAGACCAACACCTGTCTGGAGTTTTTGTTGTTAACTGGCTTTTCTGTGCTGTCTCTGCAGACATCAGACTACCAGGCTAAGAAGAGAGAGTGTCGCCGGCTGAGACACAAACTGTTCCACATCAAACGCATGGTGAAGGACTATGACAAGAACCACTGAAGGGCACACTCATTCCCAGCTCTCCCCACTGCACATGGGCTCAGATACACTCCAACATGCCACAAAGACACTGTGACCTGCTGAGACCAAAGTTAAAGGACACACTCATGCTCACACACGTAGTCCACACTCTCTCTCTCTCTCTCACACACACACACACACACACACACGGGGAACACACTGCAAGTTCATAGTAATGATCTACTGTAAACTTGCGTTTTTCAGTCTCTAATAAATAATCACTCGTTTTGGGAGAGAATGAAAAGAGGAGCCTCGGGCCTATTTCACCTCAGTATTTGTAGGGTACAGCTACTCAAAGGGTGCGCCTGGAGAGAGGTTGTTTGAAGGTCACCTAATAATTAGTCACCCGAGGTAACGCTTTGCTTGGTTTTCTGTGTTTGCTCTCCGGATAGGCGACTTTTCTTTGTTTTTTTTTCTCCACAGATAAGAGTCAGAGGAGTATTGTAGGGAGAACGTAGTTGTAGGTCAGACGGGCTGTGAGCAAACACGCCGTCTCTTTAACCCTTTGTGTGGCGTTATCGTCACGGATGAACATTAGCTGAAGTTTTCTCACTTCTGCTTCAGCGTTTAACTACCTTAAATGTCTGTAAACTTAACAGCTTTCTGGTGGAACCATATGTGGGTTTTTTCCTCCCATTTGTTTTTTTTGTTTTTTTGTCGACTCTGAGATTTTTATATTTTTTTATAGACGTTGTGACACCAAATAGTGGACAAACTGGCCAATGGGCTATGTGTGGCATTGTTGTATTGTGTGTTCATTTAATGAGTCGTGTTCTTCGTATATATCCAGAACAAATTTACAGTTAGTCTCTAAAAACTTCAGATTCATTAGTACTTGTACATACTGTAGGCTCATAGCAGTGGTTATGTGTTTAAGCTATGCAAATTAGTCAAATTAACCACAGTGTCTGTGTATTTTTAATCACACACACTCCTCAAAAAAACCTGTCTCACTGTTTCTGTCAATAAGCTGAACTCATTTTCACATTTGATTCTTTGCCAATTGAAAACATGCTTTCATTTTTGTGTTAATCCTCTTCATTTTGTAAAAATCTACTGTACACCTTAAAATTGTGTAGACACGCTTTTGATTTGTCTTGCATTTGTATTTTTATGAAGAACATTGTTGTCATTTTAAAAACCATTTGCGAGCCATTTATTTTTGTAAGAATTTATTTTCTTTGATGCTATTATAAAAAGACCATTTTTGTAACTGTGTACCTCCATAAATGACATTGTCTAAAAAGTATTGAATTTAGTAAATAATAAACATTTCTAATTCTCTAAATATTTGATCTCGAGTGCATCTGCAGTGAGCTCCCAGCAGGGAGAGCAGGAGGACTGTGCTGATCCAGCAGTCAGTGAGCCTAATGTAAGCTAATGCTGCCCTCTGTTGGGACGTTTTTGTTTTGATTTAACAGTAGCACAAATTCTGTGTTTCATGCACTTTCCTGCTTCAGTTTTTAGTCAGATTTTTATTTCTATTTAATAAGTTTCAGAGTCTTTATTCAATGTCATTTCGTCTTCATAATTTCTCCACTTCTCTGCCACCTGCTGGAAATCAGCTTCTGGCCAATTCCCAATTGATCCTGATCCATTCCTACCATACCGATTCACCATTGATCCATCAATGATCCTTCGGTTTTTCTGGCCATGGATCCAAAATTTTAATCTGACAATCTCCTGCCCACTTAGTTACTACTTTTGTGACATGGTGCTCCAGTATGCTGGAAAATGCCATTTGAATCACCGGTTGAAAGAATGTTTTTAGTATGGTCAGTCCCTAAAAAGGGAGTGGAGAAGTGGAAGCATACAGACTTGCACTGATAAGGCTGGAATAGATCACTTATCTATCAAGCTTTGGCCCACAAGCTGATATCCAGCTTGGGCAGGGTCAGCACTGTAAATACTGACTCTTTATAGTCTTGTGACTTCACTTAATCACAGGAAGATGTAAGACTGAAATGGTAACGACACAAAAATACAAAATCTGGTCATGACTGCACATTATAACTTTTGTCACCCAGTTTCACACGTTTTAAAGAGCAAGTATGTACCCATCACCAAAACTGGTAAACTGAAAGTCTTAATCTCAGTGGCGCTGTAGGTTTGTGTTGCCACTTTCACTTACATAATACTGTTTTTGTAGCAGTCAAGTGTGAAATTTGTTAACCTAATGAGATCTTATGAGGTAACCAACACAACCTCTTCAGCTGCATAAGCCCATGCAAATCTGCACATACTCGGTGCTGTGTCCAACATCAGCATTCAGGCTGCAGGTAGCAGTTATTTCCATCACAAATCTGTCTTCAGCAGTTCATTTAAACTTGCCATAAACAGCTGAACTGAGTTATCGCCTTGCAGTTTTATTACCTCCAACAACCAATCACGGCACACTCATAACCCACGTCTGCCCAGACTTGACTTTTGATCTTTTTCGGTATAAAATGTCATCACGTTATTGTTTCACCTTTCTAAACATTGGTGTCAAATGCAGTCCTAATTAGTGCACAAATCAGAGACCAAATGAGCCTTTGTATCAGGTGAGTCCCCAAGAATGAGAGAAAATCTAATCAGTTTATCCAATTTAGTCCAAGTTAATGTTTGTGCCAAATTCTGAGAAATTCTCATGTTTGCCCACGGTCGGTGGTTTCTTCAAACATGAAGTCATTCACCATGTCTGAAAGAAAATGCCACTTCTACACTCAAATCCACCACGTAAAATAATGTATACGTTTATTTCTAATGCAAAAATAATGAGCCCAACACATAGACGTCTTTTGCATCTTTCAGTTTTGCCGCAGTCACACAAAGATGATTCTTTTAAACGTAAAACTACACAGTCAAATCACTATAGTTTATATCCCGACAAATAACACAAAGTGATGAAGTTGTCTGACAGCATGAGGGATCGTGGTCTCGCTCGCCTTTTTTTTTTAATTTAATGACATAACTGGAAATTGAAAAAACTGAAATTATCACCTACTCGTCATCTTATTTCAGTCAGTTTGGCAAAAATAAACATCACAATTCATCACAATGAGCTGCAGTTCATCGTGCTAACACTCATGAATAACAAAGTACCTTTTATTGTCAGTGCCGTCAAACATCCTTTTACATGTCAAAGTACCTTTCACAATCATCTCAAAAAGGCCGCTGACCACAAAATAATAAAGAACTCAAACCACATCTACCCTCACAAAAGCACAAAGCACAGAATAATCAGAAAAGCACGCATCACCTGATTCAGTGTAGCTTTCACTAAATGATCTCAAACGATTAAAGTCCTCTCACATTAAATTTAACATTTTAATCCATATTTTGGCTAAGACCTGCCCAGTGGGTCTTACTGTTTGGTTACAGTGATAGCAGTGCCTTGATCCCTTTTGTAAATATCTTTAACACACAAATAGTTCTCTATACAATCTCCATCTGTCACCGATGTATAAAACATGAGGTAATAATGTCCGACTGGGATGTGACTGTCCCGAGGAGCCAGGCTGTGTTTAAGTACATTCGCTTGATTTCTCCATAACGGCAGCTTCTGCAGTGCTGTGTAATGTACTAAAAAGAAATAGTTCAACATTTTCTCATTCGCTTTCTTTGCTGAAAAATGGTTGAGAAGGTTGACGCCACTCATGCTCATTTGAAGCTTCAGCTGCCGGCTTTAAGCTCAGAATATAGACAAGAAGAGAAGTTAGTTTTAACCTTCCACCACCCCTAAAAGTCAGGGAATAATGCGGCAAAATGCCTTGTAAAGGGGCTAAAAAAGAAAACAAAAAAACATTTAAAGCTTTTTGTGCTGTCTGTTGGATTTGGTACCTTTTTACAGAGCTAGTTACATTGGCTGGCATAGCTTCATATTTATCATACAGTCCTGAGAGTAATTTATTTTTATCGAACTCTACAAAAAAAAAAAAAGTCAGTAAAAACACTTGTTGAAATGTTGAACTATTCCTTTGTGCACATGGCATACAAAACAGGTCTCGTATATACATATCAGAGTAAAAACACACGATGCAGCGTCCATGCCTCCTCTGTGTTGAAACGCTGTATGAAGCGACATGTCGCAGTCTTCACAAATACTTTGTCTGGCAGCAAAGTCTCTTACTTCAGTACAAAACCTCGCACAACTTGTGCGTGACCTCCACGGCATGTCCCGGCCACGGCAGCGTACAGCAAAGCTCTGCCTCGTAGAGTGGCGCTGCTATGGCTTCATTCAGGCTGAAAACGACAGAGCACACTCTGGTTTCAAGTCACACTGGGGGTGATGTGGGAGGAGGTAGTGCCGGCACGTGGCCTCGTGGTAAAGAGTCTGAATATTACTGAAAGCCTAGTTCATCCGGAAAGAGGGCGAGAGAGGTCTGCTGCAAACATTAGAGACAATCAAACATTTTTTTTCCCCTGAAAGCAGCTTTGATGTCATATCAACCAAACATTACAGAGCTAACGAGAGGAAAAAGTGACCTCCACACTCTTCGTGAGCTCTGAGTCATCTCAGTATGATCTCACTCTGGAGACCATCTGGCTTTACTGTCCCGGTGCGTAGGGCCAGCTGATGGAGCTCCCTGATAGCTGCATGTCTCGGATCAGCGTCTCGATCGGTGTCTTGCCCACCAGCCGCATGAAGAAGAGCTGGGAGATGAGGTTAGCCGGCACGGCGCGCAGCGCAGGGAGGCGCAGCAGCAGGCGGCCGAAGCGCTGAGGCTGGTTGGGGTACTGCAACCTCTCGTACTCCGTCAGGGCGACTTGAGCCTTTTCCTGCAGGGACTCTACGTGAGCTGGGTCTGTCAGACCACAAGCATCTGAAAGGCAGAAAAACAGAGGCTGTATCATCACCTGATACCGGTGATACTTTGACCGCAAGTGGGCCTGACTAGTGAAAAAAGTTTTTGCTTGCTTTTTGTTTGAAAGTTTTTCTTTCTTTCTTTCTTTCTTTTTTAAAGAGTGTGCACCAACTTTCAAAAACAGAAATTTCTACTGTAGATTGTGAAAAATGACAACATTTTCAGCCATTTATTTACTTATGTATTACTTAATTACTTCTGTGTAAAACACAGTTCAAAGTCCAAAATATAGGCCCTTCTTCACGTTTTCCAAAGCTGTCCAGTGGGCCAGATTGGAATCTTTGCTGGGCCGATTGTGGCCCCTGGGCCTTATGTTTGACACCCCTGTTTTAAAGGCTTCTGTAAACAGAATTCATGAATCCAAACTTTACGTTTGGTCAAATTTGACATTTGTTTCCATTTATTTTGAATTCTTACAATTTTATGTATTTATTTATTTTTTTAAACACATTTTGGTCTTTTCCCTTCATCTAACTACTGAGTAAAAGGATATTCTCTCTTGTTTGGTCCACTTCATGACGTCAAATGTGAAAGAGGCCAAATCAAAGCATCCCCCTGAGATGGCAGTGATTTTATTTCTGAGAAACTTGTCTGAAGCCTCCGACAGTTTTGTTTTGGTTTTCTGTGACCAAACCATGGGGTCAGTTTACAGTAAAGATATCCCGCTGCAGTGAGTTAGTCAGTCAGATAACCTTGTAAGAAAAAAAATCAGACTTACCAGGGGAAAACAGCGCAATGGCTTTGAGGCAGCTGTACTCGGCTGAGTCCACCTGCAGCCTGTTCAGCTTTTCCACCTGGTCCTGGAAAACTCTGACCTGATCCATGAAGGACACAACGCGCTCAGCGGACATGGGAGATGAGTGAAAGCCCGCTGCTGCCAGCAGAGGAGCCATGTGCAAAGGGAGAGCCGACTGAGCCGCGTTAAGGATGAACAGCTCGCTCCAGCTCAGTCTCAGCAGCGCCACCTGTGGAGTGAAAGGGTCACTTTGAGCCACGAGTATCTGTTGTTCGGTTTGGGGACTACAAGTCACCGCGCTTTTGACCTGACCTGCTCTGAAACCGGGAGCTCTGGGAAGTATGGGATGTTTCTGGCCCACTCGATGGTGCTGAAGAGGAGACGGGCTGCCAGCTCGCAGATGCTGTCAATGCCCATGACGGAGGCGCCGCTCGCAGATGCCTGCATCTGTGCCTGGCTGTACGGGGCCCCATAGCGGCTCGGGGGATACGGCTCGGCCCGGAGGAGCTGGGAGATGAGCTCAGACACCGGCTGGCCATTGAAGTAGTCCGCCCCAATGTGACCTGGACCCACACCTGCGACCCCGCCCACCAGGGAGTTCGGACTGATACCTGAGTGCGATGGAGGGATGCGACCCCGCTGGACGGCTGCAGAGAGAGACGCAACAGAAAACCAGTGAAAAACCAGTCGCTTCAGTCCAGAGAGTCAGAGTAAATGAAAGACACGCTGCATGTATATAGCCTTTATATTCTTTCCCTCATAAAAACACCTCAATATAGATCAATAAAAATGTGCTTTGATGACTGTTAGAATAGTTTACAGATTTTTCCAAGGGTAGGCAGAGAACACCCTCACCAACTTCTGAGAAAAACCCAGACATTTTGTTCTAGTAGCATGGTGAAATATGACGCAAACCACTTAGTTCAGAAAAAAGCTTCACGGGTCAAGAGTTTAGTGAATACATTTTTGATTAAATCACGGGTTTTGGCTCTACAGTGTCCACAAGCAGAGTATAATGAACTAATTAGGTCAGTCCAAAAATCTGTTTTAGCGAAATCTGAAACTCCCGTGGGTCAGGTGGTACAGCAGGTTATTCACCAGTCACGAGGGTAGTGAATTGAGCCCCGATTCCTCCTGTCCGCATGCCAAAATATTGTTTGGCAAGATACTTAACCCGCTGTTGCACCTGATTCATCCACTGGAATGTGTGTAAATGTTAGGAAGCACTTAGTTATAGCTCAGAAGTGTCAAAGATAAGGCCAAGGGCCCAGAATCGGCCCAGCAAAGGCTTCAATTTGGCCCACTGGACAGCTTTGGGAAAGTGAAGCAGGGCATTAATTTTGGACTTTTAACTGTATTTTCATAAGTTTTACAACTTTTCTCTGCTGATGAAGACGTCCCCCACGGTCATGCATACTACACCAAAGTAATTAAGTAACAGATAAACAATTAAACGACAGAAAATCTTTTTAAATGCAGAATCTTTTTTAAAGCAGATCCACAGTAAAAGAAATAGTACATTTTCTGTGAATGAACAAAAAGTTTCTGTTTTACTGTTTTGCAGTCTGGGCAATGAGCTACCAGAACTTCTTCCTTAATTTTACACATTAATTTCTTACAAACTAAACCCAAAGAGTCGTGCTGACAGATTTCTTTCATTTAGTGCAGCAGCTTCTCTTTATTATGTAGAAAACTAAGATGTGCTGTTGAAATTGCACTTCTTTTTTTCTCCTTTCCTAAAATATCTCAGGGATTAAATGTATAGTTACATTTCTTTACACCGTTTACCATTTAAGATTAAAGTATGGCTGTATGTGGGCTACGACGTAAAATGAGTTTGACATCCCCGGTACAGATGTGACTTCTGAGACTGGATAATATAGACTAGCAGCAGAAAGTGCCTTAAATGCTCAAGTGAGTAGAATGGTGCTGTACAAGTCCCGGTCCTTTAAGCAAAACTAAACTGCTTTTAAAAAAATGGACGATTACAACAATAAATGAACATGCCAGTTTAAATATTATCAACTTTTAGTCCTTATTTAGTTCTCAATCACAGTTAGATGTTAGCCGGTGCTGTGGACGTTACGGTCTCCCAGCTCAGTGGCAGTATTAAATGTTTGCTAGGTATATATTTGCTCACCTGAAGGTCATCTTTTACCTATATGTAAAACATTTACTTCTCAGGTGCAGGCAGATTAGCTCTTTACAAGTTATCCATTAGGGCTTTATGTGTTTTTATTGACACTGTCAGACAAAGGCCATCCTTTGCTATCCTGTTTCTCAGTAAGTGACCTCTGCACCTGTTTGGTTTATTAAGTTGCAAATGAAAACAGAGACTCTCTTAACCTGTTACAACAAGACAGCTCAGTTTCTTTGCAGGTGGTTAAAAAAAAGAAAGAAAAAAAAAGGGCATCATTTGATTAATACTTGGATCAAAAGTTAGCTATGCTGTCAAGTTGTAAGCAGTAAATCAGATTAATCTTTACTGAGGTTATACCGAGTGCTGTTAACATATTTTTCTTTGGACCCTTTGCCTTAAAAAGAAATACAGTGACATCTTAAAAAAAATCTCCCAAACACTAGACGGCACATTAGTGACAAATGCTGTATGGTGTGACTGCAGCAAATGCCCGTTTTTAAGCACATAACTAATAAATAAAGATTTGCACTGCCACAGAATAAAAGAGCCAGTGGCTGTGTATCACCGCAGCTCTGTAACAAGTAAATCAGTAGTGAGAGTGCGTTTTTAATTTTTTAGATTTGAAATCCTCCACGAATGCCTTCCTCGGGTTGAGCTGCCCTCCGTGTACCAGATTTCCGTTTTAAATTACACTGAAAAAAACGCTGTGCTGGTGTCAAAGTCTCGCTTAAGGCAACCTGAACGGCTGCTTCCCTCACTGGGTCAGAGGTGAAACACACATTTCCAGGTAATGTGGAAACAGTGCAACCTGCGTCACGGCCACGGTCAGCATGGTTCACTAATAACTGCAGGCCAAATGTAACCCCTGGCACGCCGCCTCCGCCTCCCTACCCCACCCCTGTGTGCACTATGTATGGCACAGCGTCTGGTGTCCACTGACACAGACCGAAATACAAGTGGGGTGAGGTTACACTCGAGCACAATTACAGCTGAGGTTTTTGTCACGTAAACTCAACGGAAGCAACAAGGGTGTAAACGCTGATGTATTCCCACTAATCCAAAAAAAGGGTAATTAACTGGTTATGTGGTGAATTATAACTAGACAGTGGCAGTCGTTTTCAGCACACGAAGCAGAGTCAGTACTGTCAGTCGTTGTCTTTCCTGATGTGAAATTTAAGCATTGTCACCTTCTGTTGTTGCCCTGAAGCTCAGCTGCTGCATCTGAGTGAAAACAGGCTTCAGCTGACAGATAACTGGATAATGTCAGAGTAGGTGCTTCGTGTATGAATGGCCCCCTTTTTCTTGTATTTCTCTACTTCAGCATGTTAAGGAAAATGATATGATTGGTTTAAATCTAAGTAGTAGAAACCAGCATCCTTTCTTGCTGCACATCAGAGTTACTAGTTTCTTTAGATGTGGATTGGATTTGGATTTGGATTCGGGAGACAGACACTATCTCTACTTTTAAGATTAGGCTTAAAACTTTCCTTTTTGCTAAAGCATATATTTAGGGCTGGACCAGGTGTCCCTGAATCCTCCCTTAGTTATGCTGCAATAGATGTAGGCTGCCGGGGGATTCCCATGATGCATTGAGTTTTTCTTTTCCAGTCACCTTTCTCACTCACTATGTGTTCACAGACCTCTCTGCATTGAATCATATCTGTTATTAATCTCTGTCTCTCTTCTACAGCATGTCTTTATCCTGTTTCCTTCTCTCACCCCAACCGGTCGCAGCAGATGGCCGCCCCTCCCTGAGCCTGGTTCTGCCGGAGGTTTCTTCCTGTTAA